>OX579642.1:3920350-4009413 GCA_951230915.1 Antitrichia curtipendula | reverse complement strand
AAAATCCCATTTGTTCCTATAGGGGACAAAATGGATTTTGCATAGGTTCTTATAAGTTCAATTTTTGTGAATTTTTTTGAAAACTTCTCATAAGACATAATAACTTATTTAAAGACTTTTGGAAATATAATTTTATTTCAATTGGTACCCAAAAGCAAAATTGATGCCATAATAACATCAAAATGAAGAAGACCGCAACAAAAAATCCACAAAAATTGAAATACAAATTTTAATCTTTTTTCTTATAGATTATATTTTTGTCTAAATGGAAAGCTTTGATTCATTCATTTGGAAGAGTGATGTAAAAGGTGTAGGGCTTCTTGTTATGTGAGCAATTAGAGCATTTTATTAAAAATAACTTATTTTTTTACTTTGAATGCTAATATTCTTTTACTTTGAATGCTTTCTTTCAATTTGTGAGGTCAAACACTGCAAAAAATTTAAGACATAATCTAAGACAAGTCCTATGGTCCTATGGTTAAATTCTATATTTTTTTTCTTTGATTTCTTAAGAAAATTTTGACCAAAAAATGGTCTTAGAACTTTAAGGATTAAAAATAATTATGTATTCTTCATTTTAATTATATAATACTAGAACAACTAAAGAAGATCATGTCAACAAAAATTACATTAAAAGACCTCCAAAAAAATTAGAAAACATTTCCAAACACTTCCAAACTCTTTGTGAATCAATGAATAGAAAAATGAAAACTTATTATATGCTTTAGGGCTCAATAATATGGAATTCCAAATTATTATGAATAGTAGCTAATTTTATCATAAGTCTTTTAGATCTCTAAAGATGCTTTAAAGTCCCTAGTAACCTCAGGACACCTTTCAAGTGATTGTGGGGAAATAATCCAAAACATCATCTTTGGAACTTTCATTGAATTAGGCCCTATTTTTTCCAATTTTCGTTATAGAGATTGCAAATAACTGACCGATAAAAAAAAATCTAGTAGAAAATGGATTTTCTTTAATTTCCTAAAGGCCAAAGGGTATTTTGTAAGAGGAAAAGTTCAAGAACTACCAATTTTTAATGCATTGTCCAAAGTCCAAAATTAAAATTTTCTTTCTAAATTTCAACCATTAAAAAGTTTATTAAATAAGTAAGGCAAATTGAAGAAATAATAACAGCCTATTTGACAGTGTGAAGTGAACGATTATAATGTTTTAATTGAGAATAATTTTTTTTTCATTCTTGCAAAATGAGGTCAACAAACTTCAAGCCTTTTTGCAATAAATTTCTTGTTCTATTAAAAAACAAGGATTTTCACCATTTATAAGTATATGATGTTAGTTTCATTTAATAAAAAAATTTAAAAGCAAATATAGAGTATAGTTTACTCTAAATCCCTATGCAATGTAAAGAGGTTTAGTGAATTGGCAATACACTAGACATATCTTGATTTTTTGTTCAATGAAGAAATTTTTTACTTGAAATGCAAATGGTAAAAAATTATAGACAAACATTTGGAACATGTGGAATATGTGGAAAGAAATTCAAGAACCGCTAAAGCACCAAACTGCATTTTGGGGGCAACTCACTGCAAATGGAACTTTTATTTATTTTTGTTGAAATTTTCACAAAACATGTACCTAAGGAATATCTTTTAGGTCCAACAATTTTCACAACTTTTGACTATATGGCTAAAATATTATTGTATGATATGTAGTATTTTTTCTCAATTGAACAATCTGGGCAAATAAAAAAAATCACTTTTTTCATAAACAAAATATTAAAATTAATTATTTCAAAGACTTATTGAAATCATTATCATGCATTCTATTCAAATATATCAAAATTTTACTAATATGTGATAAAATAAATGCGTAGCATATTAAGTATGAGCCCCTATTATTAATGGTAGTATTTGTGATATTACAGAGGGAGTTATGATTTTAGTAGTATGATGTTATAAATACCTTGAAATGATTGTAGGTTCATACGTACAACTAGATTCAAGGCCTGTAGGCTCATATTTCTATACTCATTTGCTAGCATTGTTGTTGGTTTAAATCCTAAAGATCAAGTAGCATTTTTTGGAAACATAGCATTTTGGATCATCCATTTACAAATGAAAATTTTGAGTTCTTTCTTTGAAATTTTCACACAATGTGTAGTCAAGGAGTACACTAAAAACTATATTTAGTGTTAGCACCACTATCTACAAACCATGACACTAAATATCATTAAGCCTACTAAAGTAAGTAACATGAAATGTAATTTCTAACACTATATATACTCTATGGTAAATTTGAAATCCGAAAATGTTTACATTTAGTGTTAGAACATAATAAAAAAATGAATTTGCAAAGGAAAAGATTGAAGACAAGGAAAATGATGGAAGGAGTAGAATATGTGAAAAATATTTGTAATGAAGGAAGTCTTTGAACATCAAATAAGAAAAAAGAAATTCATATTTAGATATAATAAAAAAAATACAAATTTTATACTTGGGCTGGAACTTGTTGGCCTTGGAAGTATGGTTCATGCTTGGCTATAATTTCCTGCAAATGCGGAAAGAGTTGATTGACACTCCAAGTGCCATCAACACTTAAAGCAATACCTGACTAAATCATAGTTTTCCTAGCATATGACATATTATCACAATCTACCTCTTTATTAACATCTTCAACGCTATCTGCAACCAGTTGTAGGAAAAACTTTTTTCCCGGGTTTGTGAGTTTTTTTGACCACTGCCCATCAGCTCGAGGAGTATTTTGCCAAGCATTGCTTGCAATGAGCTCAACCTTCTTTGCTTTCCATCGCTTGGTCCAAGCGTCCTTGACCTTGGAGATGATAAATGTGTCTATTGGTTGACACAAATGTGTCGAATAAGGTGGTAAATACCTAAAAGTGACCTGTTTTGCTTCCAAAATAGCCGTTAAGGCTGGGGTCATGTTATGGCCGCCACAATTGTCAACCCAAATGACTTTTGTGCGGCCATGAACATTGGCTTAGAAGGCTCGAGGTTTAGCGAAGAATTCAGCAAAAAGGGTTTGGTCCATCCAACCTTTAGGTTTGGTTCTGTAATATACCCCAGGAATACTGTCTTCTAGGCCCCGAATAGGATAATTGCTGTTCGAATTGGTAAAAATGAGCATGCACTAGTAGAAAAAAACAGTGCCCAAATCATCAAAAATCAACACAGAAGTGTTGATTTTTTTGTTGATTTGGACGTGTTAATTTGGGTACTTTCTAACAGAAAACTGTTGATTTTTTTGTAAGTCTTTTGTTAATTTGGGCACTAAATTTTTTTTCAAAATTTTTTTTTTAATTTTTTTTTTCAAATTAAAAAAAAAAAATCAACCACTGAAAAATTGCCACGTGGCACTGCCACGCAGGCAGCACGTGACGTGGCAGTCGCCGCACGGGCAGAGCATGACGTGGCAGTGCCACGTAGGCAGCTTCCAAATGGGATGCCACGTGGCAGTTGCTTACATGGCACCCCATTTAGTGTTGCCGGCAAGGTTTGAACCTTACACCTCACTCTTGGGGTGCAAGGTTCAAACCATTGCACCACACACACATGCATGTATGTGTGTGAGTGTTTTTTTTGTTTTACCTAGTTAAAGTATTTTTTTTTTCATTTTTTTGTTAAAGACAGCAGACTTCAAAGGCCATTTAGGCATAGAAAAACAACTTTTTTCTAAAAACTTTCAACTAAGAAAAGTTGATACATACAAGTATCTTTCATCTCCAAAAATCCGTTTGCAATTTTAAGTCTCCAATCAAAAGTTATGACTAAATTTCAGAGAGGGTCTTTCATAATGTCCAAAAAAATTCAATGGAACTCCTCTCTGAAATTTAGTCAAAACTTTTGATTGGAGACTTAAAATTGCAAACGGATTTTTGGAGATGAAAGATACTTGTATGTAGCAACTTTTCTTAGTTCAAAGTTTTTAGAAAAAAGTTGTTTTCCTATGCCTAAATGGTCTTTGAAGTCTGCTGACTTTAAGAATTACCAAATTGGGAATGATTTATTTGTTTTTTCCATAAACAAACTATTTATAGAATACTAACTATGATAGTTTATGCATTTTTTCAAATAAAAAAATTTACTTGAGAATTTTTTTAGTCAAAATTAACAAAAAAGTGTTGAGTTTTTGTTAATTTGAAAATGCAGTACCCAAATTAACAAAAAAATTTGTTGATTTGGGCAGTTTTTACAAAAATCAACAAAAAATTGTTAAAATGGACGATGCAGTACCCAAATCAACAAAAATTTGTTGATGTTTTGTTAATTTCGGCACTGTTTTTCTGTTAGTGATGGGGGCTTCAATCATAGATCGACGCCTTCCAGAGATTCTAATGACCATGGTCATAGAGTCTCCACTGGAAACCACTTCGGCGTACTTAACACTTTTGTCTGTTCTAAATCCCAACGTTCGACCATTGTCTAAATTCACGACAAAATGAGTTTCATCAATGTTTTCCATCAGATTTTCATCAAAAACATTGGTTTGGAACCCATTATATAGCACACTGAGATGGTAAGCTGTTGCCATTTCTATTTGTAGTTCCTTCTCAAGACTACAAGTCAAACGTCCACGTTGTGACAGCAAAACAATATTGTGCACATGCATAAATTATTGAACCCAACTTGGGGTCAATTTTGACGTGAGTAGGACATTGTCCTTGGGATCATGAGATTGGACTGTATATGGAGAGGATCCATCAAGATCAGCATAGCTAATTCAATGAGCAATCTGGATGAGAATTTGACTCCAGCTTTTCTAAATTGGTCAAATGCATCTAGGAGCTTAGGATAGATCCAAAGTATCCATTGAGATTGCTTGACACCATGACCTGGACTTGCCTTCGGGTGGAGTTGTTTTCGCCCTCCCATTTGGTTCCTAGTGCATGAAATTGGTGGAGATGTTATATCTGCTTCTCCTTCATTGCAAAATTGTTGATGTTGAGCCCACCAATGAAAAGCCTGGACAAGGTTGGCACTCCTTTGAGCACGAAAATGCTCTGGAAACGCAGTAATTGTGCGGATGTAGAGCCCGCGGATGCCATATGCGATTTCATCTTGAACCATCCATGTGATGATGCGCTTGCTGACAGCAAAGGTGGAAACTTGTTGCAAGCGTCGAGGTGTGGAATTTTCTGGGAGGGCAGCTTCCTGCAGTGTCAAGCGGGAGTTAAAAAAAAAGAAAAGACAACGACCTGAATTGGATTGGCAATCTGGATTGGACTGTGCCTGGATTGGACTGCACCCTGAACTTGCACCCCCCCAAAAAACAAAAAAACAACGACGGTGGATTTGGATTGGAGTTGGAGATGAACAGATTGCGTAATGGAGTTGTACCTGGAGTTGGAGATGAATCGAGCTGGAGATGAACAGACTGCAGTTGGACCTAGCTCGGAAGCGGCGGGAGATTTCAAGAGACGTCGGAGCGGCGGGAATGGCCGGAGTATAACACACACACATCAAAAAAAAAAAATCGCTCACTTGCTGGATTGCGAGGAGGAGAGCAACGGAGCTCATGGGAGAGAGTAGAACAACGGAGTGCACACAAGAGGCAATCGCGTGGGAGGGGACATGGGACAGGCAAGAGAGGTAAACAAAGTCCAATTGCAAGGGAGGACTAGGGAAGGGGAAGGCGGAAGGGAAGGGAAGGGGAAGGCGGTGCATTCAAGTCTAACACTACACTACACTACAAGAAAACGGGTATTTTATGACTGCAAAAATATGACTGAGGATGACTGACGACTGGTTGCAGTCATATTCTTGAAGGTCAACACCTTGAGGAAAAATATGACTGCAAAATATGACTGTCAATCATTTTTGAGCCTTCTACGTCACAAGTATACACTATACGACCATTAGGAACGCCAAAGTATTTCATAGGGAATATAGGAAACATGTTTGGAGAAGGCTAAGTCATATTGTCAGTCATATTTCCATGGTAGTGACAATTTTTTTGTTTGGGGCAATCCAAGAAAAATACGGGCAATTCAAAAAAAAATTGGACAAGCCATTGTTTAAGATTTTGAAATCCTACTCACCTATTTTTAGGATTTTGAAACCTAGCCGCCACTTTTTTAGGGTTTTGAAACCCTAGCCGCCACTTTTTAGGATCTTGAAACCCTAACTGCCACTTCTTTTGGCCCTTCTTCCTTGCCTTTTATTGTCTTTTAGCTCATACTTGTTATTGCTTTTTAGTTGTTTTTTATTGCATCTTAATTCTTCTTTCTTGTTGCTTCTTAGTTCTAATCATGCTTCTTATTGTTGCATCTAAACTCTTTCTTTTTCTAGCATTTTAACTCTTTCTTCTTCTTAGTTCATGTTTTTTGTTTCTTCTTGTTGCTTTTTAATTCTTGCTTCTTGTATCTTTTTGTTGCATCTTAACTCTTGTTTCTTGTTGATTCTTGTTGATTCTTGTTGTGTCTTAGTTGTGTCTTAGTTGTGTCTTAGTTGTGTCTTATTTGTGTCTTAGTTGTGTCTTTGTTGTTTCTTGTTGTGTCTTTGTTGTTTCTTGTTGTGTCTTAGTTGTTTCTTGTTGTGTCTTTGTTGTTTCTTGTTGTTTGTTGTTGTGTCTTAATTGTTTCTTGTTGTTTCTTAGTTGTTGCTTCTTGTTTCTTGTTGCATCTTAACTCTTGCTTGTTGTTTCTTGTTGTGTCTTAGTTATTGCTTCTTGTTTCATCTTAACTCTTGCTTGTTGTTTCTTGTGGTGTCTTAGCTGTTGCTTCTTGTTTCTTGTTGCATCTTAACTCTTGCTTGTTGTTATCTCTTAGTACTTGTCTATTTTTTCTTCTTGTTTTCTCCATCACCATTCTTATTTTTCCTACCCTAAACTTGAGCTACATATTTTGTATTGTTGTAAGCCTTTGAAGGTTGAACTTTATTGTTCATTCACTAAAATTAACCTTCCATTTCTTTAATTGTTTTTGCAAGCACCAAAAGTTGAAACAAAGTCACTGGAGGCTACTTGCAACCCAATAGAGCCATCTTCATATTATTGTAAGGAATATAGGCCTTATTGGATTTTCTAAATGATTCATTGTGGTATATATGTTTTGTATTGGTGACTAATAAATGTCAATGAAGAGAGTTGCTTTCCTTCTTATATTCTCCCTTTCCAATATGATTATCTCTTATATATCTCAAAAATCATATGTATTCATTTTTAACTACATAGAATCTTTTCCAAATATGACTTTATATTTTCCAAAATATGACTGTAATTAGTCACAAACTACCAATGACATCCATATGAAGTACCACATTAACCAAAATATGACTCATAAGAGTCATATTTCACATTAGTAAAATATGACTCACAAGAGTCATATTCCACATCTACAAAAAATATGACTGATCGCAGTCATATGCCATATTAGCTAAAATATGACTGACCGCAGTCATATTCCACGTCAGCCAAAATATAACTGATCGCAGTCATATGCCATATTAGCTAAAATATGACTGACCGCAGTCATATTCTACATCAGCCAAAATATGACTGACTGCAGTCATATTCCACATCAGCCCAAAAAATTAGTATATGGAGTCACATGCCACGTAGGATTTATTTTTGTTTGCTCGGGCAACGCAAAAAAAAGTCAAGCCCTCAAAGAAAGTCAAAGTATACGCCTTGTTGGCAAAATACGGCTAATTATGGATAATTATACCCCCCCCAAAATATGGCTGCCAATATGACTGATGTCCGAAGCGACTCGTTGGTAATGACTCATGTCAGTCATGTTGCAGTCATCTACAGTGATTTTTGCGACCAGTCATATTTTTCAATTTTATGACTCATTGCAGTCATATTTTGCAGTCATAAAACACTGGTTTTGTTGTAGTGCTATTTACTCCAAAGTTCAGATTTAGTGTTGGGCGTGGTAGACTAGTAAATACACTAAATGCAATCCAACACTAAATATACTTTTTAGTGTAGCTTTAAGGCACAATAATTTTCATATTTTTTAACTACATGGTTAAAAAGTTGTTGTAAAATATGTAGTTTTTATGGAATCCGGGCAATACAAGAGTTAAAAAAATTTAGTTCTCAAAAAAAATATGTATGTGGAAAACTTTTAATAATTATATTTTTATTAACCCCTAAAGCACCAAATTGCAGTTTTGGGCAACATAGCGATTTTGGACAACTCAATGCAAATGGAATTTTTTTATTGTTGTTGAAATTTTCACATAACATGTGGACAAGGTTTTACTAGAAGACCCAAAAAATATCATAACTTTTGATTACATGGTTCAAAAGTTATTGTATGATATGTAGTTTTCAGAGAAGTGCAGGTAGCCCAGGCAACAAAAACAGTTTGTAAAAAATGATTTTTCTAAGAAATAAAAATTCGAAATTGGTTTTCTATATATATATGGAAAGCTTTGTATCATTCCATTTTGATTAATGCAAAGAAAGTTTTGGGGAGTTTTGGTTTGCAGGCAATTATGGAATCTCTACTTAAAATAAAATTTCAAGTCCTTTATTTAACTCAATTTTCAATATTTTTTGAAAAAAATAAAATCATAGGAATGTTATTACAATATTGCAACCATTGGGATTGGCATTTTTCAATTCCATAAATAAATTCTTAACAATTTAGTATTTTGAATCATTCTCTATTTCTTTCTACTTAGTACTATCATTTTTCTATATGTTGTACAATTCCAAATGATTTGAAAATTTTCAAGCAAGTAGCCAACTTGGCTTGAAGAATGAATCCAAAGAAGCTCTATCATTTTGGACATTTTTTCATACAAACGTGACCTTGTAAGTGCAGTTGCCTAATTTTTTGTAGGGCCAATAAAATATTTTTGTCACTTCAAATGCCAATATCTTACAACCTACTTAGTGGAAATTTCTGAAATTTTTTCAACATCTTCTCAAACCAACGTACAACAAGGTCCTACAGTTATATGTGTCCAAAAATGTTTTTTATTTCTTCTAAAATTTGGTAATTGTACTAGAAATGGTAGTTTTGAAATGTTTTGATGAAAACATAGTCAAAAATCTGTAGGGGTTAATGAAATGAAGTTATGATAAGTTTTAGTTTGTACGTAGTTACAAAATCTTTACTTTGTTTACAAGTTTTAGTTTGCAGGTTTGAAGTCCTTTATTTAAATCATTATTCAATACTTTTGTTAAAAAATAAAATCATATGATATAGATTGTTTACTACAACATCACAACCATTGGTATTGGAATTTTTCAATTCCATAACTAAACTCTTAACAAATTAGTATTTTAAATCATTCTCAACTTTTCTACTTAATATTTTTTCAAGCATGAATATGAATTTACTTTGTATTGAGACTTCTTATATGTATTTCCAACTTATTTCTTCAAACCCTTTATATTAAGGAGGGTAACCCTAATACAGTAAAGAACTGACAGTTAATGGCAAGAGCTTCACAGCACCTACACTCTGAAATGCAGAGAAACCAAGCCAACTACTGCTGCTTCTAAAGACTCGGTATCAACGCTTAGGAACCTTCGTCTAAGAAGTTTGATGCAGATGATCAAATCATTAGCTGGAGAAGATCGAGATCAGAGTTTCATCGTTTGTTTGCAGTCATTCTGCTTCAATGTCTGGTTGCTGAGGAACACATTCATGGCCGATTTCAAGAGACATGCTTCTTGAAAACGTGGGCCAAATCGGCACCAAGTTGATGTTCAATGTCGCAACGTTGGAGGCAATGTCCTGCTGCGTGTTCAGCAGAAGCCTGACAACCTAGACGGTGATGGCCGAAGGAAGGTCGACCGTGTTCCGAGAACGATTGGTTCCAGCGCCGAGCTCTCCAACACCTAATTGTTCCCTGTGGTACAGAAATTCGGATGTACTTAAAATCATAGAAATTCGGATTCTCCACTCACACGTCAACTGCGGACACCGAGACGTTCAAGATGGTCGACAACGACGCCAGGTCGAAGTTGAGGGAGATTTTCTGCACCCTGACGCGTGCAGAGAAACCTTCAGGTCGTGGAACTTGAAAATCGTCTGGCTCAATGCAACGACCACAATTGCGAGAGAGTAAAACCACAAAACACGCACAGCAGCAGAGTCCGCACTCCCGGCGCTTCTTCCTCCGTTACCGCTGGATTCATCAACCATCTTCTCAAACTCTTGCCTCTGCCCCACAACTCTCTACCAAGCCTCACCAATCCCCTCTCCGCTAAAACCTGCAAGAACAACATGCAACGTGGCGTACAATTCGCCACCAGCACAAAAAGTGTGAAAACCTTAAAACATCTTCAACTCGCATTTGTGATCTCTCACACTACGAGTGAACTGCTCGCAAAACCATACCCAGATGCAGAAGACGTGGATGATTGTGAATTGATTCAGTTAAACGAAAAGTCTAGGAAACAACACCCCGCCGACAATAATTCTAAGAGCTCATAATTCCTGTGAATGCTTTGGTAACAATTCAAGAGCTTAACTTGCAACGATAGTGCAAACTTTCAATTAGAAATTGAAACTGACAAACTTACATTGGTAGTGTCATGGTTAATCTGAGTCAACGGTCATCCTCCGCCTGGGCTTTCTCACAAGTGGAGCAGCACGTAACCGAGGACCAGCAAGATTAGTCTTGGCCGCTGGTTTTGTTGCCTTTGGTGGCTCCATCTGGCCACTGGAGGCTAAATCAAATTTTGAAAGCTATCATGTCAGTACCACGAAACTCCATGTGAAAAATACGTTGTTCCTTGAAAATGGTTTCCTAGTGCATGCAATCCATGGAGTTTCATTACTAGAGCTGAACTGTAAGATCACAAACCTATGCCAGCATTGGGAGGAGAGTGTTTTGAAAACCATACCAGCTGCTTTGGCCCCTTGAGTGCCGAAATCTTCAAAAACAGACGGGGTTGCAAATTGGGAAGCCACAATGCTCTCAGTGGCTTGAGTTCGAGACAGCTGATCCATTGATATTGTAGGACGGAGACGTTTTTTCTTCGGGTTGAAGTTCAAAGCGTCCAACCTGTCTTGAAGTATGTCTGCTCTCGCCTGGCCATCACAAGTCGTGATATATTTGTAAGCAACAGCCAAAAATATGGTTTTCGGTAGAATTAGACTGTTTCAGGAACTTTAGACAACATCATAATGAGAATGTTCCCAGCGATTCAATCATTTGGAAGGTCTCCCTATGGTCAGTTGGAGGACTCTACGTATCACGGTGAGGCCTTGGTATGATCATTACAACCATAGAGCCCCATGAGTCATTTAGAAGATTCTCTTTATGTTGCCGTGTACAGTAGCAAGTTCATGGAATAGTTCAATATTCCTTGGAATCACGTTCAAGTACAATCAAGAAGCAAACACTAAAACTGCATCGGAAATCGCATGCAGTGGATACAATGCGAAGGAGCAAAAACCTTTTCATGCGCGTAGGCTGTCGACATTTGAAGCGCGCGAGCAGTCTCTGCAAAGTTCGCGAATGAATCTTCAGCTTTACCTCAACTATTGTAAGCAAAAAATATCACCAAACGTGCTTTAACCCTGTAAGGACCAAGAAGCTCGAACTGGGCCCTCAGTTTTTTTAAGCGGTTTTGAGTAGGTCATCTGGGACTATCTTTTGTCCAATTTTGTTTATTGCTTGACGACTCATGCAAAGTTCTTCACATATTCTGGTCAAGTAAGACCTGGCCTCGAAAGAATTCTATTATGTTCACAATAGGGTCATTCCAATTGATCATTAATAAAACCAAGCATCGTTGATCTTCTAGGGGTTAAAAGCTTTTCATCGAGGAAGAGCGAATTTCTCAGAGTCAAAACAATTAGATATGGATGATTGTAGCACTGACCTGAGGAAAGGGAGTCAGCTTGTGAACGATAGACCTTGAACATCTCCGCTGACAGAGTCCCCATGGCATCACTCGCAGATGTCCCCTCCAATTTGGCGAGGTTCACCCGAATTTTGGGAGTTCCCCTCGCCTTCTGCCCCCACACAGTTGCTGAAGTTGTACCTGGTTGCAGAAAGGCCCACTTCCTTGAGATGACTCATAACATTCTTCACCAGGCTTGAAATGCTTCAAATAATGGAGTGGTGAACGTAAGGCCAGATTTGCAACTTAACCTTGGTGGATGCTTGAAATAGTAGGTATTAGGAAGAGATCTTGGAAGATAGCTTGAAATTTCTTACTTTACACATTTGATGTCCCATGTGCGTCAAATTTCAAAAGAGACACCCCAAGTGTAGGCCAAGTGTATAGGTGCAGAATGTTATGAATATATGCATTCGTAGAACGTTCCAGAACATGCAACAATCTCACGAGAAGCCTACAACAGTTGTTTGACATCCGAGACATTGAAAAAAACCAAAAAACATACCTTCGCTAGAAGATCCTCGGAGGACAATCTTCACATTGTCGGAAGCAAATACAGCCCTCACGTAGCTGACAAAATCCTCCCAAGACCCGCCAATGCCAATCTCGTCCCTCTTGCCAACAATATGTCAAATCATCATCAACAAAAAGAACATGGAATCAACCCTAAAACGATGAGAGCTAATCAAATTGAAGAGGAAAGTATGAATACCAAATCCTCCAAATACTCGGTGCTCATATCCGCAAACCAAGTGTTGGCGTGGAAGTCGGTGACATGGATCAAAAGGTGATCATTATCGGCGGCACGAAGGTAGAAGAGAAACGGCAGCAGCACAAGGTCGTGAATCGATGGACGCTCCAGCTGCCCCTCTGCAGCGCCAAATACTGCCTCGAATCCCTCAAACGTGGTCATAGCGCCAAAGTATAGCCAAAACCCCAAACTCCAAAACCTTAACACTCGCAATCACACAGGCAGCTTCGCATTCAGGGAATCACGGCTGTTTGAAGCTCTGAGAATTCTAGCCTCCGAATAAATTTTGCACAGTCACTACCTTTTCAAAGTGACAGGAAAATGATTCCAGAAGATTGGGTCAATTGCGCTTATTAGAGGTAGGAATGCGAGTATTGTACCAACAACACTCATTTATGTATGATTATAACATCTGCTGCCACAACAGGGAAACCGTTCTCACGTCATTCTGCAATTTTGAGTGTATGACCTCGAACTAAACCCTGTTTAAAACTACGCAAGAATCCATGTCCTCATACGAAACCGTAACACCGGTAGTAAAAAAAAATTTAAGTCCTCCCTATGTAGCAGAAAAATTACGAATATGGACACAAAACTGTCTTAACCCTAATTCCAAAATCCAACATAGAAAACAGCTTTGCATTCAGGTAATCGCGCATGTTTCTTCCCATCCACACACAACAACTCGCTCCCATCAATCTCACAACAGCAAAAAACAGAATTCCAATCCACACTCGTGCAAATAATTTTGAACCCCGAATAGACAATCCCACTCGGAAGAGAAATAAGAATCTACGCAGGGTTGAAATCACATAAACGCTCGTTCAATTGCTTGATCCAAAAGAACGAATTCGCATCTGGTAACCCTTGATCGAAAACCCCAAACTCTCACGAATTGAAGTAATGCAAGCCTGAACCTGCAAAGCGTCTAGATGAAGAAACAAAACAGCGAGGCGGAATGAATGGAAAGAGTGAGTTCAGATGGATGGATCTGTTTTTTGTGCCACCTGGCCTGGTCCCACAGAATGAGGGAAGTGGGCGGCGAACTCGGACGTTTAAATTTGAAAGTTCAGAATAAGCAACTGTTTCCGTTGCACTGTTTATCCTGCCCCTCTGAAAGCTCTGGAACAGACCAACACAGGCGATTCTTAAGCATAGTGAGCCTCTTTAGCAGCCATCGTTGCCGCACTGCACTCTATCTTTAGCTCGATTGTCATCACAGCCGAGGTTAGTGATCGCCGAGGTTAGTGATCGCCATCGCTATCGGCTTTGGAAGCTTTCACGGGATACTCTGTCTTTCTCTTGAAGTTGAGTGAGTTCTTGTTGCTTAACAGGCATTTGAGGTTCATTGCGTCCCTTAGCGTCGTGTATGTTGGTTGGAATGTGGTTGTGGAAGTGGAGCGGTGTACATGTCCAGCTCGTACAGTTTTAAGGTCGCCAATGTATTTGGGTTTCGATTTTGGTGTGTCGCATCGGGTATGCTATGGAAGCATCTTAAAATTGGCTTGAGCGGCATCTACTGCCCCGTGTGGGCTTTCTTTCTGCGTTTCTTTCTGTTGTTAGTTGCATTTGCTTTGAGGGATGCAGTTTATTCTTTCGTACCGGGTTTACTATTTTGTGCATCGATCGCGACTGCCTCATAATCTTTTTGTCTCTTGGGACCGGTCTACAGTGTGCGGTACTCGGGATCACTGCCATTGTTTCCTATCTTGAGTTCTCCTTTCGTGTGATTAGGTTTCGGCGCAGCCGCTACGTCTTCACTTACTGTTGGAGACGATGCACATTAAGTTAGTGTGAGCCCTATCTGTTCAAGGCTGTTAGAATTGCCCTGAAGGAGAGAAATGGATGTACTAGCGAGCAGACCGCCTACGAAACAGGACGAGCAAGCGTACCGTCAGTGGTTCGAATACGCCGACGCAGGTTTGCCTGTCTTTGCATGTTTTCTCTAACCATGTTACCATTCTGTTGCATCTAACATCAGTCTTGATTTGGTTGTTAGGAACAAAACGTTCAACTAGCAAGATTTTGGTGCTTTGCTTGTGAATATCTAATTCAAGAATGATTGGAAAGGTCGCTTAACTTTGTTTTAGTGTTTTCTGATATGTCTTGGTGTACTTCTTGGTTTACCTTTTTGTGATGGACATGGGATTACTCTTGTTTTCCGAAGAACTAACCGATTGCTTGTAGATTTGAGGAAGGAGGATATCTTCATCCAATTCATGTTGGGATGTGCCGCAGTGTCTCAATACCGTAAGGCTGCATTTTGTATTAATTCTAAAATTGCCATTCTTGATTGGTAGATGGCGACGGGCGTCTCACGGGCAACGATGCAGTGAAATTCTTCTCTCTCTCTGAGTTGCCCAGGGCAGAATTGAAGCAGGTATTGCACTTGGTCGCCCTCTGTATAAACCTGTCTGAGCTGTATACTTTGTTGGAGAGAAATCTATGTAACAAAAGTAGAGTTCCTCCAACAAGATATTATATACAGTTCATGCAGACAAGGGGTGACACCGTGTCCTTACCTTTCTATGGAATAGCAAAGCTAGTGAAATCATTATCTAATTTTTTTTTGTTGACCATGTCCTGCCAGTTTAAGCTTTCTGGATGACTTAACTTCAACCATGATCTACTCGAGCACATATGTTGATCAGTTGAGCAGATCTCGCACTGAAGACAGTGATTTGTTGCGCAGGTGTGGGCAATCGCTGATGTCAAGCGACAGGGATTTCTTGGCTTCAACGAGTTTGTCTCCGCCATGCAGGTTAGCCGTTGCCAACCTCCCTAGGAAACCATTCAATGAGTACAAGTTCTATAGAACTTGCTTCTAAAGAATGAAAACAGAATCTTACAACTGTAGTGGGAATTTGCAGGTTATATCTCTGGCCCAGACAGGGAGGGATGTCAGCCCCGACATTCTTAAAGATGCTGGTAAATCCTGTTCTTTTATGAAGAGTTACATTATACTAAGTACTTCAGAACAAGCAAATATGTATTTGCGTGGTGATTTGAAATTACTGTTCTAAGTCGACTTTTGGCATGGTAGTACAGAACATAACATAAATGCAATCATATTCTACACTGATATTGTAATATATTTTTCACTACTGTATCCTCTTCCTGGATATGTTAATGCTGAGCAACTGATGTTGAAATGCTAATGTTCCCATGTAGATCTGGAGAATATTGCCGCACCCACCATGACTGCGTTGGAGGAGCTAATGTCGGTGCGGCTCATTCTCCATTCTTTTGTCTAATTTACTGACTCTGTTATCGTGTTTATTTAATCTTTTGGATGACCTTTTGGAGCTCATACACGCACAAAAAGTTATGGCTGGTGTTTCACTCAATTTTCTAGTTTGAAATGCCTTTTCAGAAGGGACCACAGCGCACATCCCCATCCTCAAATGACTCGCTGCATAGCAATGGTATGTTCTGTCTTTTCGTAGCTGACATTTTGTAAGGTTCTTATGATGCTTAGGGTTTTTTTGAGAACTGGAATATTAATTCGACAAAATACATTCGACTGTCCTGCGTATGCATGACCAAACTACTAAACTACTTTTTTAAATTATACATCCTCAGGGTCGTCACCACAGCGACAGCTAACACAACCATCACGATGGTTCAGTCAGAGGGCTCCACGAAAGGTAAGAAGCTTGGTCTTTCACTTAAAATTGTTTCCAGAAGTAGGGTGTGATCTGTTTGGTTTGCGAAGCAGCAGTTTGCTCGGTCATGTTTCTCTCAAATTCTGTTCACGTTGTTTCACATGGTACTGGCTCAATGACAGTGCGAATTATTATTTCGTCTATGGCTTAGTGGTTGTAGGCAGCGGTTTCTACTAGAATTCTTTTTATTTCAGTAGATGTGCAGTCGTTCAACGTTGGTATTGGTTTGCAGACACTCCCAGCCGAGGTAGTTACATCAATCGTGGACGGCCTGAAGAAGCTTTATAATGAGAAACTGAAGCCCTTGGAAGTCGCATACCGTTTCAACGACTTTGTCTCTCCTACTCTGGTACTATTTTTTTGCATACTTCGAAGTACTTGTGGACCTTGCCAGATGTGGACTAGGTGACTGATGGTTTTTTGCGTTTGTGCAGACAGATAGTGACTTTGAATCAAAGCCTCAAGTGATGCTGCTGGGTCAATACTCAACAGGCAAAACCACTTTCATAAAGCATTTGCTACGAACTGGTTATCCAGGAGCGCACATTGGACCTGAGCCTACAACTGACCGATTTGTCGTAGTCATGGTGGGTACATCCTGTCCACATAGTGCCCCTACTTATTTCAGAGAATTTGGTTCTTGAAGCTACTTTCTTCCATGTACACCGAGAATGTCGGAAGCGGTTCTTGCGTGTAAATATGAGTTTCACTTCACTAGCTACCCGCATGATCCATTTAAGAATTTCTGTGCACTTTCATCAGAACATAGTTGGTTGATCTTTTCACTTAATGAAAGCGAGACAAAGTTGATATCCCCATTGTGGGATTCAAGGGTAGGCAGCGCTGTTTATGATAAATGTATATTTGTTTCTGTGATTATCCAGGGAGGACCAGACGAGCGAAGTGTTCCAGGTAACACAATTGCAGTGCAGGCTGACATGCCTTTCAGTGGCCTTACCAGATTTGGCCAGGCTTTCCTCAACAAATTCGAGTGTTCTCAAATGCCACATCCTGTACGATATCTTCGACTTGCTTAAACCTACGTTTCCTCTAATCGTAAAAATGCCGAAACAGTTATGTTGACTGTTTGTGACATTCCTCCCGAAGAATCATAAGAGAATGAAGAAATATGCCTTGATTATTTGTTACTTTGATATTGCGTTAGAGTGGAGTTTCTCATAATTTCTTTTTGGGACAGTTGCTGGAGCATATTACCTTTGTGGACACACCTGGAGTGCTGTCTGGAGAGAAGCAAAGGACCCAGAGAAGCTATGATTTTACAGGTGTCACAGAATGGTTTGCAACCAAGTGCGACCTGATTCTGTTGCTTTTTGATCCCCACAAGTTGGATATCAGTGATGAATTCAAAAGGGTCATCTCTTCTCTGCGTGGGCATGATGACAAAATTCGTGTTGTTTTGAACAAGGCCGACCAAGTTGACACCCAGCAGGTTCGACTTCCCTCCCTTCTTGAACGAATATCTTTCCACAATGTTGGGTTGTGAAATCCATCATTTTGTGTGATACGGTAGTCATCAATGTCACTAGGTAATCAATTTCCACTGGAACTCTCTGTCAGAGAACCTGGATTTGTGTTCGAAATGAGCCCTGTTCTGTCTTCATAAGTTACTTCAAAAGCGAATTGTGGAGCTTTTTTTTCCGTGAGCTAACGTCCTGGGCTGATACTGCAGCTGATGAGAGTATATGGCGCGCTCATGTGGTCATTGGGCAAGGTCCTAAACACCCCTGAAGTCATGCGGGTTTACATTGGGTGCGTCTTCTGACTGCCTTCACTGTAATGAGGACTAGCTGTGTGAGCGAAGTCAAACACAAAGGCGCTAGGTTGTAGTCCGAGGCCAATGAAATGTCATATCTCAATGTAGTCAGTTTGGGTTTCCTAGAATAATTGTTTGATTTGCAGGACTCAATTGTGAACATGTTGTCTAGTAAGATATTCTCAACTCTACTGGCACTAAAGCCCTTAAGTTAAACTCCTCATGGCATTCACAGTTGTGAAAGGGCCCAATAGAAGCGAGTAAGTTCTTTTTCTTTTTTAGCTCGAGGAGGTTCAGGGAGTCCAGACTGTGAGGACGTGACTGAATTTTTCATAAAACTTGCAGATCTTTCAATGATCGACCAATTGATGAGCAGAAAGTAGGGTCGATTGGGAAGGAGTTATTTGAAAGAGAACAGGAGGATCTTCTCTCCGACTTGAAGGACATTCCTAGAAAGGCCTGCGACCGAAGGGTACGTCCACACATTCACTTAGACTCATCAACCTTGAAGTTGCATTCGAAGTAATTATTACTCCAGAGCACTTCAGTTGAAAGTGCACCTGTTACTAATATGATGGATTTCTTTGCTTCAGATTAACGAGTTCGTGAAGAGGGCAAGGCAAGCCAAGATCCATGCCTATATTATAGGTCAACTGAAGAAGGAAATGCCAGCTATGATTGGCAAGGTCAAAGCGCAGCAACGCTTGATTGATACCTTGGAAGAGGAGTTCGGCAAGGTGATGTTCACTGAGTTCTGTATCCTGCTAAATGCAATATTTTATAATATCTTTGCATCGGTTTTGACTCCTACTTCAAAGTTTTAAAATGATGAAATTGATTGATCATATTGTGAGAAATATCATTCAGGAATATGTGTCCGTAGAATTCGTTAAGATACCGGTGTGTCCAGAAAAAGAACAAATTCGAAGAAACTTGAGTTCCATTGAAAGTCCTAAAAGCTGAACTTGGGCCCCTTGATCCTTTTAGAGAGGGAGAGAAACTGCATCGTGACATATTGCATGTCGCCCTTTTCTGATGTCTCGGTTGCAAGCCATTATACAGGTGCAACGGGAGTTCCATCTGCCAGCAGGTGACTTCCCCAGCGTGGACCATTACAGGGAAAGACTTGCAGGGTACAACTTCGACAAGTTCGAGAAACTGAAGCCCAAGATGTTGCAAGCAGTAGATGACATGCTGGGTTATGATATCCCAGAGCTGCTCAAGAAGTTCCGTAACCCATATGACACTTAGCCCCATCCCTCCGCAGCTTGGTTCCCACAGTTCAATATTTATCAATGAACTGCAGACGTCGCTTGAACCTCAGTTGACTCAAATATTTCTATCATCCACGTACGCTAGAGTTTTGTAGTGTTCATGAGTCAGGGTTAGTAGGTGTGAGTAAGCTCAACTAAGTGGTTCGCTTACCTTTAACATTGACAGCGACTTTTTCACTCAGAATTTGAATTTTATGTTCAGTACTACAGCATTTTTAGTGTTCAATATGATGGCTAACAGAGATCACTAAACCATGTGACCTTGTCCTTATGTTTATCAGATAGCATTCATGTTAATTGGATTTGCTGTTACTAGAGTATATATTTTTCTAAAATTATAAATGAGGAAGAATGGGAAATGGTTGGCCAAGTCAAAATTGTATTCGCTCTAGTTCAAAACTGGATATGCAGGAATGAGATATATATTTTAAGAACAGAAAAATTTCAAAAAATGACCATGTGAAGAGAACCTCATTTCAAATTGATTCCAACATATTTCACTCGAAAGTGATAATATTTTGCAAGTGATCAAACTGCGAAGAAATTCTGAAAGTTATCTTTTAAAATTTTAAAAATAAAAATGCTGGTGATATTATTGCTGAATTGAACCGTACGGGAGGTTTCTAAAACTTAAAATCTACAACTTTAATTTGTTTGTAAATTCCACAATATTCTTCCAAATGATACCTCCTGATGATTTTTTCCAAATCGTCAATTCTGGAGAAGACTCTTGACGTTCAGAAGTTAAACATGTTCCGTTACAGAAAGAACTGTAACGAGCGGCATGGTCGACTGATTTTTCAATGACTGGTTTTTCAACGATAATCGAGTAGTCTATGTCCAGTTACAATTCTTACAGTCATCCCACAACTTGAGCAGATCTTAGTTCTCAAGATCACAAGTAAGTATTGCTTCGAATGTGGTACGAGTAATACTTAAGCGCAAGAGCGCACCAGCAAGCCTCGCGAGGCGCCGGACTATGGAATTACAGTAAAAATGTTGTGGTTTTTTTGGGTTCGGGAATATCTCCCTATATGTACATCAACGAACAGACTATAAACGACAAACGCATTTGTAGTCACCGCTCATCTACGTCTTGGATATGCCCATCCTAGTAAAAATAGCAATGGCCACACTTGGGTCCAGATTGTCCATGATCAAAATTGCCTTGAAAACTAGTGGAATCAATCCACAGTTTCAAAAAACTAGCGATGGCCACTGAAGCCGGGGTATGTCAGGTTGGACTCCAACGTAATTAAATGGACTGAAAACTCAGCGAGCTTCGAATTGGACAACTGCAGAATCAAATCACAATTAATCAGTAAGAAAATCTCAGTGACATGGCATAACATCACATCACATCACAAACCAGGGCATCTCACACAGAACGTTTGGTTTTCAAGTGAGGTCTAGCGATGATCTCTATGGAAAAAACGAGGTTGAACGAGGACCAAGTGTATTTGGTGGTATATGGTCGAGAAATTGACAATGTTGAAAAACAGAATTAGTCCACTTACTGCGTCTGGTTCTCTTCTTATAGAGGATGCGATAACCGCACTCCCGACACTGGATCACATCCCCAGGTTTCAAGGTATTGTCTGCCCCACAGTCTGGAAAATAAGACAACAAATCAGTAAGAAAAGCTTTTGCTGTTTGTAGCCAAATTGATACTCTAAGAAATTTCTTGGCTAATTATGTTATAAAAGACCTCGGCGGACAAGCGGACCAAATATGATATGATACCAAGTATGATATTCTCCATTTTGAAAAAAAAAATTTAGCCAAGATTTCTGAAAAATTGGATGCAAACGCTCCAGAATCAACCCTAATCTCCAAACTGACTTAAATTTGAAACTTATTCGCAGTCCAAAAGATCTCAAGGAGGTCAAAGACGGGTATGCAAACCCCAGGCTCCGCCCGATCAGGAGGTACTCTCCAGGTCTAAAAATTCTTCATTTAGGTTAAGAGGAAAACTCCGTGTACGTAGTTGCCGTTCTAAATCTTCACAAATAGCTTCATCAAAGCGACCAAAAATTACACAGAATTGATCAATTCTGGTGATAACATCACCGCCACGTCCTCCTGAGGTAGTATTATGCAATAAAGACACAGAACGGGGAGACTCACCACCGCAAAGGTAGGTGACGGGCTCGGGCGGCGGTGCGCCTAGGCCTCCGTCCATGGCGACAAAAGCTCTACGTGAAGACAAGCAATTCGTGTTCTGCGCACTGCTGGGAAAACAACACTTGTGAGAGAGATGATGACAATGAACAGAAATCTTGAGCTTCCATTAAGCATTAGGGCTTTCTGTGAGCTCCCGGGAGCGTATGGAGAACGTCCCGGACTTGGGGAACACGCCTACTCCGATTTTGGAGATAGTCCAAAAGTCCAAGTCGTTTGAACACCTCACCGTCCTATCAGTGAGGGAAATATTAGCATCACCTAGAAAGTTGGTGTCACCAATAAAAAAAATTTGTGAAAATTGGTTCTATACTTGAAAGTATTTCAACTTGCAGTGATTCCAAATAGTATGACTTTGATAAACTAAAGGCCCACACATTAATAAGACAAATCAATGTAGTTGGAGGCAAGGAAGCATAAGTATTTTATTATATTTTAACATTTATTTTTATGTTATATTTATAGGAGCATTTTAAAGCCCTAACCTCCTATGGAGCTTGGGAGGAGGCTAGGGTTGGTTCATATGAAGTCATTTTTGAAAGGATAAAAGTGAAATGTTTAGCAAAATGCACACTTGTATTAACTTTGTAAAAAATATAATTTGAGTGAAATAGTACATGAAAATATATAGAAAGTGATTATTTGTTTAAAATAAATGAATTTAGAAATATATTGCTCCATCTTTTTTGTAATCAATTCTAATATACTTCCTTTGGATGGTGGAAAGAAAAATATCTCTTATGAGATTCCTTAGAGGATTTTTAAATTAGAATAAGGAACCTTGTAAAGGTTGCCTCACCCCCTAAATTGAGGGTCTTATATTTTAAGAAGGCAAAGGGACCTCCAATGAAGGAAAAGAATGTTACGTTGACATTTATTCATAGTGTTAAAAAAAGCCTACATTCTAGACTCAATCCAATCTATCTATAACTTAAATGAGGTTATTTTATTTTTTTGTCTTGTTTTGTTTGATTGTTATGGTGAAATCCTTGAAACTATGCGTCCTTCAGTCACACTAGAAGAAAATGAAGGGTTTTGCAACTTACTACAAAGAGCAACTGATTTTTGGGTCGCATTGGACATTTGCAATTGGTAAGAATTTAGAGGGCCCCAGTTGTTGTGGGCAAGTTTTTTTGTCATATCGTAGTTGCAAGGCGAAACGGATTGTTTTTCATTTGGCAGCTTACTTGGAACTTCATCCATGCGCTTTATGATGTGGTTGTTTATGTGATATTTTTTGCCACGTGAGGTTGGTCATTGAATTAGTAAGTTGTACAACTTATTTGCAACTCATTTGCGACTAATAGATGACTTGTTTGCGACTTCAATGGGACTTGTCTATGACTCATTTGTGACTCATTTGTGACTTCATTGCGACTCATTTATGGCACATTCGCAACTTGTTTGTGGCATAGTTATGACTTATTTGTGACACATTTATGACTTGTTTGTGACTTGTAGAATTTGTAGATTTCAATATCTACAAAGTATAAAAATCTACAAACTGTAGAAATTTTAGAATTCTATTAACAAAATTCTTTACATAAGGATACAACTACTTACAAGTCTTATATGTCCAACCTAGTGGTACTCTTGACAATTGAGATAAGACAATTGGAAAATGATTTGGAAACAACTAGAAAACAACTACTAAATAACTATAAAACAACTAGGAAACAACTAAAAATAACTATAAAATAATTATAAATCGAGTACTATTATTTTACAGTTGCAATTGTTTCCTAATTATTTCCTAGTCGTTTTTTGCAACTACAAATGGACAAGGTGGATATCATATAATGTGGTCAAGTCCACATCAACAACTATGATGAATATTGGATGATGCCATATTTAACCACTTTGGGACTTTTAAAAGTCCATAATTAATAATGTTCATTGGGATATCCTACGATGGTCATCGAGAGATCTATATAAACATTGGGAGATCTCACAATGTTATTATCCCGTGATCTTTAGATGTTTACTCCAAAATTCATTGAATAGTCCAGAAGTAGTTAAATGTGGCAGAAAATAATTCACATTCATTCTAAATTTGAACTTTTTATGACTTTTATAATACTATACATCATTCTACGACTCCTATGTGACTATAATAATGTATCCACTACATTCTACAACTACTTTGCAACTAAAGCATTGTACTAATGATGTAAAGCAATGACGTAAGAATTTAGTGCAAATAGAGAGGGCTATAGTCGCAAGCACATTAGAACATATTACATTTTTATATTATATAATACTTTTATTTTTCATTTTTTGTTTCATATCATGTATATATATATCCAAACATAGGTTTGCCATGGAATTAAGGTAGTCTAATATATTTTAATTTAATTTTTAATGATATATATTAGTTAATGGTACATTTGCATTTGGCATGTGGAAGCACTATTAGATTAAAGCTAAAGTAGTTAAATAACGACAACTTTTGTAGTCTTTGGTGTCATTGGCAGTTGATAACAACATTGTGGTAGACCTTTTTACCACGAAGTCCTTCGATGATCCTGTTGTTTACATATGCCTCACTCAATAACATTTATGGCATGTTGTTAGTGACTAAACGCAACACTTGTTAGTGTATTTTTACACCTAAAAAGAGGTCTTTATAACGGTTGTGGACCTTCTAATTGTTTGTTTAAGTTGGTGATATAGCAAGCAACTGCAAATGTTGTCTTCATTGGACAAGTCTTGTTGCGATTTGGTTGTGGGCATTTTGTGTAATCACCTTCGGCTCAATTTTTTAATTTGCAATGATGTTATAGTATCTTAGTGAAGGAAGTAGGCTACTACACTCTCAGCTATAGTCTTAACGTCATTGCATTTCAGTCAAAGGCGCATTGTCTTAAGAGGGACTTGAGAGGCTAGAAGGGGGTGAAAAAGGAATAACAACAAATGGTGGGACAATATAGAGACTACGCTTGAAATTGTTGGTTTTCATGAGAGAGTTGGTGACTTCAAGCGGTTTCACGTTGCGTAGAAGAAGTATGGCAGTCCATGTACTTTCTTCTCTCTTTACCATTGGTTTGTAGTTCTGTAGCATTCTGTTCTCTAAGGAATTAGCAACTACGCGCTATAGAATAAGGAGCTTCTAGTCATCATGTGCTTTAGAGAGGCTTTTTTTCTTGCTAAATTTTAGTGCTTGGTCACTGTGTTGCATTATAAGTAATCTGTCTTTTTTGGACAATCATTAGCATCAAACAAGCATGTTTTTAAAATATGAGTAGGAAGATGGGATTGCTGACTTCAAAGGTGTCATAGCACAAGAAAGCACAAATCCCACTTTTAGATGTTAAATAGACTTAAAAACACCTAAAGTGACTCGTGTATCATTCCCAAAGGATCTTATTGGTAACATCACCAAAATTCCGGGTTTCCCTCACACGGAAACAGGAAACAGCTTAAGGGAAAGGAATCCGAATTTTCAGACCCAAACTCTCACTTCCTTATCCTACACCTCCTAAAACTCCCTTTTGGTCTTAAGCTATTTCAATACTATTCACCAACTTCCACAAACCAGAGAACAACCTAGTTTGTATCAACTTCTTAGTAACCAAAGTAGTTTAACCTCTATTAAGAGGGTTCCACTCTTGGGATTAAGGGAGGGAACGTATACCCTACCCTCCAATAGTTTAGAGTGAATGGAGTTTCACTAAACAACACAAAACACACAAAGAAACAACACAAAACTCCCGGATACGGGTACTTCCTCACAACCGGACTGGAATTGATTCCGGTCCAATAAGTCACTCAGGACCCCCCCCCCCCCCTTGTATCCTCTCTTACTACAACGACAGACCTACCTAGATCCAATCCTAACAGCCTAGACCTGGTACTCTATTAACTAAGGGATCTAGTTATCTTCCTGTCTCTCTCTCCCGGAAACAACAGGACCTCTCAGACTTTGGCAAGCGCTCCCCCTTCCTCCTGAAAGGCAAACCTTAACCTAAGAACGGCTATCTTGAAACAGAAGACTCTCTGGAAACTTCAACACCTAGACTTCCCCCTAGTAGACAAAGATTTGATAGACCAACTCTTTTAGACTATCCGGACTCAGATCCTGACAGAATCCGGGGGATCCTTTCTTCCTTTTTCACTACACAAAGACGAGCTATCCGCACATGCAACAACGCATTTCAAGGCATACCAATCTACACAATCAAGACTTATTCAGACCAACCGGTGTAAAAGGATTTCTGAGGTTTGCATAAAAATGAAGAAAAAAATAAAAGTAAGAACGCCCAGGGTTTCAACACTTTGAACCCCTTTAAATACTAACCTCCAAGGCACCTTAACTGGCACTTTGGATCAAAAAGGAGAGGACCAGGATCATTCCTTATCCTTCCAAACTAACTGTCTAACTACAAGACAA
Organism: Antitrichia curtipendula; assembly: GCA_951230915.1. Lineage (NCBI taxonomy): Eukaryota > Viridiplantae > Streptophyta > Bryopsida > Hypnales > Leucodontaceae > Antitrichia > Antitrichia curtipendula. The sequence continues at coordinate 3,983,579 of OX579642.1, read as the reverse complement.
TCCGCAAAAGGTGGATCTTTAGATCCTAAAATCATAGAAACTCGCGTCTAGGTGCATGCATCTCAAAAAGTAGCTGTCAACTAACTTTCTAACACTCAAAAGCTTTAACTTTCCTTCACTTAACTGAACTAAACTTTCCTATAATTAAGTTAACTGAACTCTACTTTACTTTATTGTACGTTCCGCCTACTATTCCTAGGCTTATCCTAAGAACTCATACTTCTACTTCTACTTTCTACCTTTCTTTGGAGAAGGTCCCTCGGTTTTGGAGACGCCCTTTCTTAGTGACTGTTTTCTATTCGTTGAAGGCTTAGTTGTCTTACCCTTAGCTGAGGTCTTCCCCTTAAAGCTGGACGGAGAAATCAAGGCCAAGTCAGATTCCTCTTCCTCTTCCAAGTCGAGTTGGGACTTGGATTCGGATCCGGATTTGGATTCGGATTTGCTCTCCTCCTTTGCTAACTGACTGGGCAACTTCTCTTCTCCCAAATGGTAACTCCCCAAAAGATACCTCCCGTCATATTTTGAAACCCAACCCCGGTATTTGGAACGATCTCGGATCTCAATCCGATTCCGGTTCTCAATAAGAACAAGAAACTTTACCTACTGGTCTTAACCTAATTATCTATCTACCATTACTCTATTAGTATGGAACGTTAATCGTGGTAAGGTGTTTAGATTACCCTTAGATAAACCAAAAAATTGTACCCCTATTAACTCCTTCCTCTACTTTCCTCACTAATCAAGACTTATCTTACTTTCCGGGCTGCCACAAAAGGCAAAATTTTGTTTGATGCTGCAAAAAACATGTGGATGTTAGTTGCAAAAGAAGTTGATGTTAGGCACGGCGGCAATGTTTTGAAAGATGCCTAGAAGAATGTTGTTGGATTTTGTAGAACATCCAAAAAAACATGAATCTATCACCAGAGGGTTCTGGTTTCACAATGAGTAAGTTAAAGGAAGTTATTGTGGGCTAGGATAAAACGTAGATCACATGTGAAAACCACAAAGAAAGGGCAACTCCTTGGAAGTCTTTCAATGTGGATAGAAAAAAAATAGCAAGATGACTACATTTTTCATTGCACTTTCAATGTAGCTCTAATTATATTCACAAGTTCTAAAAAATTAGAATAATGCATTCTACATTATTTAATTTCTATAAATATGTATTTCCATTTTCCCATATACTTTAGAATTGAACATAAATTGAATTAGTCAAGTCCCTTCCACGACAACTGCATACTCCCAAGTTGGAGAAGACTGATGACATGAAACTACTTACCTCTAGCAATTGCAATTCAAGAAACGACAAGCTCAGAAAATAGATCGCACTATATTGCATTGTACAATGTTGCTTCACCGAATTTTGGAGCGATGAATTGAGTCGACGATGTGAACTCCACTTTTAGTATTGCATCCGCCGACATTTTTGGGCTGCATAATTCGAAGTCATTGTACATACACTCCATTGTTGCCTTTGCATGCCATTTGTTGCTACCTTCCTTGCTTAATTATGATGCATTTTCAAACAATAAACCACCACTCTAATTTAATCGCTCAATGGCAAGCTCTCCACGTACCATTGCTTCCTCTACTTTGGAAGCTTCGTTTCCGCCTCAATCATGCGGTTGTATTTTATTTTGACATTTCATATGTCCATCTCAAAATACAAGTCTAAACTGCCTTGATCCACCACCGCTCTTTGCGGTAGCCAACATGGGTGACATGTCAGCTAGGTGAGTAAAAACTGATGCAAGTGTGCATACCTTCCAGCTCTCCTACATAAAAGTTTCCCTTAGCACCTATCGTAGGGCCAAGGAGAATTGCCCCCCTCATTCCCTCAACCAAAGATAATTTAAAAAAAACTCCCCCTATTTTAGTGCCATGATAATTCTTCACCATTTCCACCTAATTTGGGGCCTCTGATTGCAAATACGAATTCAGAATTTCAAAAAAAATTCGTATGTTGCAAATAAAAATTTCCAGTGTTTGCCCTAGTGGGGCAACGAGGGAGGTGCGAAAGGCCCTTTAGCGATTTGTACCATTTCCAAGTTCAGCACGAGGCGTCCCAAACTGAAAGCTCTCCACGTTCCTCCAGCTCCCCTTGTTCACAACGGCGTTCCCATTTTGTCGGCTGCGATTGGCTGTGCAACCTCCCTTGCGCATCAAGTTTCGCATTAAGGTGGACACGTGGGGAACACGTCAGCACCCTTGGGAACACATATGAATATTACACCTTGTACCCTAACCCTAATACAGTCCTCCATCATCTCCGGGCGCTCCGACCATTCTGGAATTGAGTTGCCACTTATCAATTTCGGGTGGAGCTCGACCTGTGCGTGCGGGTTTTTTTTTAGAGCGATTCCTTGCTAGGAGTGTTATTTGGGGATCGTCATTGAGAGTGTTTCAACATGGCAACCAGTAAGCGATTCGCCCACTTGGTCTCTTCGAATTTGTGGGAAATTGCTTGCTAGGGTTTCTCGCAATAGTGATTTAGTCCTTGGTGGGTCGTTCTCTGTTTTGGTCCTTGGTGAGTCGTAATCTGTTTTTTCCAGTAGTTTGGTTTTTTGCAACAGCAAGGTTTTGTGGTCAGGTTTGAGAGGAGGTTTTTATTTTTATTTTTTAGTAATACTTGTCCCGAGGTTGTAAAGTATGGGGTTTGCAAATTTTCTATTCTTCGCGTCGCATCTTTATTACAGACCAGGGGGGAGGGGCTTCGTGTTATGGATGGTGCGCCTTTGAGGTCAAGGTGACTACTTAGCTCCTGGTGTTCGTATGTGTATTTGACGAGTTTAACCTCTCTGTGATTGCTGGCAGGGGCTCAGTTTGAGAATAGCAATGAAATTGGAGTTTTCTCTAAACTCACAAATGCATATTGCCTCGTGGCAATTGGTGGTTCTGAGAACTTCTATAGGTGCCGTAACCTAACCTTTTCCTTCAGTGAACTTTACTTCGATTTTTCCCGTTAGTTCCACCTCATGGTTTGTTGAAGAATATGTTTTCGGAGATACTATTATACTTTGACAAATTGCTATCGGACAAAGTCTTGATTCCGTTTGACTGATGGGCTTTGTACTTCGATTGCAGCACATTTGAATCAGAGTTAGCAGATGTTATCCCTGTTGTAAAGGCTTCTATTGCGGGTACCCGAGTGATCGGCCGAATGTGTGTCGGTAAGGCTTGAAATTTGTGTCCTTTAGTTTCGAGTACCTTCTTGGTACTCGTGGTGATGATATTCCAGTATCATAGGAGTGAGTACGTAGACCTAGAACCATGTCACCAATAGTGAGCACCTATTCAAACACCAATTGTACCTTTGTTCACTTACAAACTGAATTTTACGAGAGAAGTCGGTAACCTGAAGGAAGCTTTTGCCTCGCTGTTCCAGGGAACAAGAATGGTCTGCTTCTCCCACAAGCGACCACTGATCAAGGTAGCAACTTCTACTGATTTGAACAATGCCTACAGGGCTGTAGGACCTTTCAAATTCTTGTGAATCTTTTGGGGTGTTGTGTCGATATGTTGCATCTCTTTCTCTCTCTCTCGCTCTCTCGCTCGGTAGTCCACCAGGTATTAGGTGTCTGTAAATTTGTTGCTGGTAACTGAGAGTTCAAGGGCATATGATGACTAGTGTCGTGGTCCTGACAGAGCTGCTGCACATTAGGAATTGCTTACCAGACAAGGTGGTGGTTCAAAGAGTGGACGAGCGTCTTTCTGCCCTCGGCAACTGTATTGCTTGTAACGATTATGTCTCCCTCATTCACACCGACCTGGATAGGGTACGAAATATCAAACAGGAAATCGTAACTTGCAATTTTTGAAATTTATTGATTGTAGTTGGATTGAATGCCGTGTCTCTTGGAGGCATCTTCTGATTATTAGCAGGCTTCTTCACGTATGGTGTACTGAAGCGTTTCGCGCTTGCAACGTCTTATCTTCTCATTTCTTACTGCAGTTTGACCTTCTTCTGTATTTTTTATTCTGAGTACTGTCTAATTCTTGTACTTACTGGTTAACGGATTTTCGTGGACAGGAAACAGAAGAACTTATAGCCGATGTTTTGGGAGTTGAAGTATTCAGACAAACTATTGCAGGCAACATCCTTGTAGGAAGTTACAGTCAATTCACTAATCGTGGTGGATTGGTAAGCTTCTATATCTCTGATTATCTGATTTGGGATTCCTTGAGTAGTCATTAATTTAGCTACTTGTGTTTTGTGGAGAACTATGTCGTTCTTATACTCAGCTTTGTGTTTACAGGTGCACCCACACACATCAATAGAGGACTTGGATGAGTTGTCGTCACTATTACAAGTTCCATTGGTGGCCGGTACTGTGAACAGAGGAAGTGAAGTGATTGGGGCTGGGCTGGTTGTTAATGACTGGACTGCTTTCTGTGGACTGGACACCACAGCGACTGAGCTCTCTGTGATCGAGAGTGTGTTTAAACTGCGTGACGCCCAGCCCAGTAACATTGTCAATGAAATGCGAGCTTCTCTCATTGATACCATGACATAGACTCCTACACCTTAGCTTTTTATGGGTACTGCATACCTCTTCTCTATCAGAGTTTTCCTTACTATCTCCATGGGGACAGGTTATCCATTGGGCATTTCTGAAGGATTGCGGTCATGACCTTGAATAGCTCATAGTTTATCCTGGACGAGTGTACAACCTGCACGTGCTTTCTCCAACCAAGTTTTGTGGAGTATGTATCTTTCTCTCAGTAGATTGTTGCTGCACCTCTGGGAATCCTGAACTTAAAGTTCCAACTTATAATCATGAGGAAGGCAGTTCTCTTGCATGATATATGATTGTTTTTAAGCGTTTGAAACGCTGATAGGTTTTTTCCCGAAGAATTTGATCGTCTCCAGTTTTCACAATTTCATTACCCAGCTTTTGCAATCTGTTAATTTTGGCGGAGACATTTTGATTGTTTATCTGTGCACTTGTGTATCCTACTTTGTGTACAATACAATATTTCTGAGACCCCTGCCCAAGGTGGTTTGAGCTAAGGAATGTGTCAGGAATGCACATACCCAGAGAATTTATGACTTTGGGGTCATGATCATTTAGATACAGTAGAGAAGCACGTATAGGCTTGGACATTTTTTGGGGGCTAAATATTACTCCGTAGTAAGGAAGCGAGGGCTATTATTTAATCAAATTTTATGCCACGTTTGTCCAAAACTTGTCTTTGTAGTTATCACCTTAACCACTCAGTCCCTAGTAAAAAGTGAAATGTGGTTTACAAGTATCTTCCTTCTGTAACTATTTTTAATTAGTTGTATCTACCAATTGGAAGAAATCATGATGAAACTTTGATGTGTGCAAATACTGTTGTGAGGATTGATAAGTGTTGTCCTTGTTCTCTATATAAGGTAGGTACACCCAAATGTGCCACTGACCTTAAACCGGCATCTATACTATGTGTACATCTCCAAAATCAGTTCTGTACTTATGTGGAAGAAATGCTTTTAGAACCAAACTTTGTTCCTTAATAACTTTTGCATACAGTATCCAAATGCCATGTTCTTTGGTGCATTGGAACCTCCTTTCACTTGCCTACAAGAACATATGAAAATTTGACCAGTCTAATAATAGTAACTATGCTCAGTAGCAAAAAGTGTCGGTTTTGGGTGTACCCACCTTATATAGTGGAGAAGGAATGAAAAAATTTCTTTGATTGCTTTAAATGAATTTTGGAAAAAATAGTACTCTGTACTGACAGTTTTTGAAAGGTTATCAATTCCAGTGACAACTCAAAGTAGGTTGTTCATTCATTAGAAAGAATTCAGCACTTGAAAATAGTTCTTTCTTTTTGTCCTTCTAACCCAAGGCCACAAAAAAGGACCCCCCCCCTCTATCCAAACCAAATATGAATGTGAATGCATCTTCTCTCTCTATACATAGTATGTGTGTGTACAAATATAAATTCATCTACATTCCACATTGCTTGCTGAAGCGCATGAGTGATTCTAGTATATAATATATCCCACAATGAATTCCCAAAGTGGCTTCTTGGCTTGGCCTCAAGTTGCAAAATAAAATGTCTTTGCTCTCAAAGAAAATTTGTAATGAAGAGAGTTTTCTGCATTGATGGATAACTAATAAGGGAGAGTTTTGTTTATTAACCCCTGAGCGCCCACGGTTTAACGTCCCAAACTATGGCAAAACGGACCTCCTGCCAATCAGAGTGTCACTACATATTGATCCCCGAGAACCAGAGAAGCTGACCGTTCAAATGTGGAGAGGGTTTGGTGGCCGAGGTGTGGGGGAAGTTGTGAGGCATTTCACTATACGGATTTCAAAATTATAGCAGTCAAACATGCTCTGACTTTCCCCAAAAGGACAAAAATGTGAGGTTGCGGGCACTTTGGGCCGGTGTTGGAAAGCGAAAACAGCTCATGGGACCGTGAAATTTTGGCAGAAGCCTGGGCGAGTTACTACTTGACAGCCTACGCATTTACACATTTTCCTGACAGAATCTGAACACAGTAATCAATGCGCAAATGCTTCAGAGCCGCGGAGGAGGATGCAGGGGCGACCGGCTGCCACAGTACGGTGTCCATTGACACGTTGGACCCGCCCAGGTTGTGCACTGCAGAAAGGTGCCAACTCACATCTCCCGCGCCACACCAAACAACCGTCAAGTTCAGCTGAAGGGAACACAGCAGGGCTGGCCAGGCGCCACAAGCACAAGGACGACTGCAGACCCAAATACCAAAAATATGAAATAAGCCTGATAGTGCCATCTGGAGAGCCGTGTCTACAAATTCAGAGAGTAACAACAGATAGAGGAAAATAGTGACCACTACAAGCAACATGAAGACCTTTTTGAAAAAAATTCACATTCCAAACTACTGAGACCTCAGTACCTCACGAATGGGGATTGCCCACGGACTCTATGGAAACTAACTCTTGCCGCAATCACAAACTCACTCACTATTCGAAGGCAGATACCTCACTCACTAATCAGATCCCTAGACAGCATCTCAGCCTTCCAGCATGAGTGATTGAAGATTCCTGCCATGATTGACATCAAACACACTAAAGGGCCAAAAGACGCCACGCTCCATGTGACAGGAACTCCAACCTGATCATCGCCTGCACCCCAACTTGCCTCTCTCAAGTCAGCAGAACCCATCTTTGCTACAGCCAGCCTTTGAAAGCCGCCATGCTCCACCTGAATTCAGCCAAAATGTGGTCAAAGAACACAACAACAATGCAAATAAGAAGCTGCAACTTGAATCCAACTACACCCGGCCAATCAACTCAATCACAAGCCAATAAAATGCTCAAGTACATACAAACCAAACGCTGGTTTCACTATACCTGCATTCATGATTGGTCAAGGACGTGCTGGCCAAGTCACTCTGAGCGCCCACTTGGATTGCGTATGTACCTTCACAAAGCATCTATCCACGCACATGTGTGCACCTGCACAAGTAGTGCAACGGAAGCGTGTTTTGCGCTTGCAAACAATGCACCTCCTCCATAGGGAAGGTCGCAAGCTACTATAATACAAGGCGGATGGGTGGCGAAGGCAATCCACTTTACATGTTGCTGGTGGGTCAAGCCAAGGACCTATCAAACTCTCAGCAACCTCTGTGTGAAAGGATTGTCTCTTGCGGTATACATTTTCACCACGTGTGACACGGTCGTGCTTCAGTAGGACCCATGAATTACTCAGCCAACAATCCACAGTGAAGAAGAGATGCTTGTGCCACCACTTATGTGAATGAAACTGCAATGTGTAGTCGGTGCGCATTTGGTCAACAACATCCACTCCCCGCATGTTGGTCTGATATTCCACTTGTTGTGGTGTGGATGGAATGGCCTCTCGAATACCTTGCACCCACCGCATGGACCGTGCTCCTTCCCCGACCGGATCAGCTGATGTAGAAAGGATGTAAACCGGCTTTGCATCATACCAACAAGTCGCAGCCATGCGACATTGGGCATGCATCCTCCACATCAAGGTGCCACGGGGGTGGTCACCCCTTTTGTGACCCAAAAGAGAAGTAGGCAGCCCAATGCGATTCTCTCGAAAAGTACCTGTGGCCCAAATCCCACGCATGTACAACTCCTCAAACAATTTGGGTGAAGTGAACCAGTTATCACATACAACTGTATGACCAACGTCCTCCAAGCCTTGGGTAAGTTCACGCACAATTCGTTCACCTTGTCCACGATCGGGAAGTCCAGAGGCTCCTACATAGGGCAATAGATTGTAAATATACCGCGACGGATTGCATACAGCTGCAAAAAATTTGAATCTATATTTCGTGGGCTTAGCAGGCATATACTGTCGAAAACCAGAGTAGTGACCCCGATATGCCACCATGATCTCATCACAAGTTATGTATTTCTCTGGGTTGTACAATGCTTGGCTCTTGGTTACAAAGTCTGAAATGATCCACCTCACCTTTGCCAATTTGTCATATTGTGGTGACTCCTTGTCACTCTCAATGGTCGCATTATTCACAAGATGCAAGCATCGCAATAAAGATTCAAAACGATTTCTTGTGAACACCCGGGGTATCAAAGAGCATTGTAGGAATTCAGCCCGCTTCCAATAGTCCCGTATGGTGGGCAACAATTTGATACCCATGAGAATGGTCACACCCACAAAAGCACGCATTTCCAAGGGACATGTTGGTACCCAATTAGGCCCACCGTTCGTGTTCTTTGAGCGGCCAGTACCCTGTTGAGAAGCATAGAGATTCGTTTGCTCCACCATCTTTTGCACTACCCTATCGTCAAAGAATAAATCAAAATAATCAATTGCAGCTGGTCGTCTAGTATGAGAGACTCTCGCCATTGGACTGGCAGGGTTACCACGAAATGACTCCCTATCTCCCAAAAGAGTGCTCTCTGAGCTTTGCCAAAAACGATCATGGTATCGAGCTCGAAAGTCTAAGTCATCAAGGTCTCCGTCATTGTCATAGTACCCAATTTCGTGGTGGAGGTCCACCCTACCTCCATCTGACCCTGATTGAGACTCAGAATATTCAATGGAAGAGACATCACCTGCAAAGTCTTGCCAAGAAGCCATCCATTCAGATTCCGAGCTGTCTGACTCTGTGGCGGAGCTCGTAGGTGCTGGTGATTGTCGTGGTGATGGTCCAACCGCCACCCTCCTCTGCTGATGTAATGGTGAGACGAGCTCTTCGTCCAGACGTTGTGTAGGGAACTCAGGGACGTCATTAGAGTCTAAAATGTCCTCATAGCACCGGGATGGACCCGCGGTATTGGCAGCTGCAGTAGGCACTGCTCCATCCTGGAATGCACGACAATCAGCAACAAGCACCTTTCTACCGCCAATACTCCCTTTGAAGAGTACAAAGTAGAATGGAATCCCATTTTCTTGCCAACGTTGCTGTGGCTCTCCCACAAACTCTTGAAGGCCACCCCACTGTTGCGGATCAAATCCAAGAACTGAAAGTCGGACCCAAACGACCGTAGGAAGTGGACGCACATTGACATCGCCAAATGGCCGCTGCAGCCGCGGCAAGTCATCACCACCGTCACCATTTGAAACTTGCTGCCGACGGTCATTTGTTTCTTGTAACCACTCTTGGACACGCTCTGATGCAGCAAAGGTAGTGGCCAATCCTCTCGCAACATGCGCTTGGCTATCACCCCCCTGGTCACATGCACTGCCATAACACTCTCTGTTAGAATTCAGACAGAGCACTATTTTGATGAATCAAACAAAATAGAACCTTTGCCAGCAATGATGAATTAGTGTATTTCTCTTTCCAATCAGAAAAATCAGCTCTCAAAATCAACACCTTGATCTAAAGCATTTTTCCACTTTGCTTTGGACCACTTGTTTCTATTCAATTGTTGCCTTGCCTACATTGGCTTTTCTTTAGACTGTTGTAATTGTGTTCTTGACTGAAAATGGTGAAGCGATATGTTCCAAGTATCAAACTAGATTTTGATTTTCCCTACAAACTGCAAGGGTGTCAAGCCCCGTCAGAGAGGGATGTGAGTCCGTGTTTGGGAGTTTCCCATTGCTGGGACACACAGAAGCCGTGGTATTGGCATCGCAGCAGCAGCAACTAGAAGAAAAGAACACCAATTATATTTTTTGTGACAATGGAAAGCGACACTTACCGGTTGATGGTGATGCGCCTACGCCGACGGTGATGGCCAAGAGCAGAATTCGGTGAAAACGTTGTCAGAGTAGTGGTGCCATCTTCTTGCACCACGATCGGTCTCAAGCAGTGCGGAGACCGTGGCAAAGGTGCGATCAGTGGTGGTATCCATCCGGCCGGCGTAGCATCTCCAGAAATATCCGATTGCAAATCTTCTTGGAAGCTCGTGTCACCCTCCCGCCCTAATCCTTGTAGTCGACCTCGACCGCGTCCAAGTCCAGGTGGTCGTCCTCGTCTGCGCCCCGATCCTCTCGCTGTGGTTGGCTGTTGCAAGTCTTGTCCGAATTGTGCTGGTACTTGACCCCGTCCTCGCGTTGATCCGCCTGTAGCAACATGTGTCGACCGTCATGGTCTACCTCGTCCTCTCCCCCGACTTGGAGGCAGTCGTTCGACTTCTCCACCATCCACAGTAGGCACCTCCGATGATGTGAATTCGCCATCAAGTCGTGGTGGGTGATTCAAATCCAAAATTGTGGCGCTTGGCGCTACACCAAAATTCATTAGCTCGGGAGAGTTATTTGAATGTCCCCTCTCGTGCACTGCATTGCCCCACCTCCCCGCATTCCCCCGACCCCTCCCGCCACGGGCATTGCCGCAGCCCCGCCCTCGACAGTCATTGTGACTTGTGTTGGGCAGCAACATCAGGGGACGCAACTGATCCCCCCTTGCCGCGTCTTCGCATCTCTGACTGAACTCTTGCGATAATTGGGTATGGGGTGATTCCGCTAACTCGGCTGCCATCCTCAGCCGTACTACCCCTTCCTCGTCCTCGCAGTGGACCACCACGATGCTTGATGTTGTGAGTGCCGTTGATTTCGCCTCGTGCCTTACTGGGCCACCACTTCTCCCGTATGAAGGAATTCACAAGTTCTGGCAATCCGTCGGCATGCCCCTCGGGAATTCTTTCGTACACCCCAAGAATTCGGAAGCACTGGCGACGGAACAAGTATCGCCAAGAGGTGCCATCCGGTTGTGGTGGCCAGTAGTGATTAGCGTTAGGTTCCCGTAGACTCAATAGAAATTCTTCCCGCAAGCAACATTTCAATCTGTGCACCTGATCAGGTGTCACTCGATGGCGTGTCAATGCCCACTCCTCCAACGTTGCCTCAATTGTGTGCACTTCCTCCTGCGAAACTCGATGCTCAATCATGTCCACCTCAGGGGGTGGGGCTGTCTGATTGCCCGGTAGTAGTCCTGCCATCTTCCTGAACTTGTGATCGGTATTTCAATGGCCTTGTTTGCCCCACGCCAAAATGTGAACACTCCCTAGGATGATGAGTATGGACCCTACGCGAAATCAAGATCTGTAGTGGAATTGCACCACTCGCTCAAGTAATCGCCGCAATGCAGGCAACCCACTCGGTGGTTTGTTCCCCACTCTCTCAAATCGGCTGTCTTTCACGCATTGGATCTCTCTGAAGCTCTCCTACCCCGTACACAAAATGGACGTCCACCTTTGCCACAGATGCAATCACACTCATACCCTGAAACCCTCCCAAGCGCCCTCGCACAAATCGCCTTCAAACACTGAGTGGAACCTCGGAGACTGAGGAGGAAGCCATCTCAGAATTTGGCGCCAAAGTGAGGCAACGGTCTACCACCGGTTGCAGGCGGTGGCTCCTGCTGCGGTAATTGTGGCCAAAAGTCTCCAGCACTACTTTCCTCCCAGTTCAGTCGGTGCCCTTGACGTACAACGCACTCCACTACTTGTCTTCCACACAGGGTCATCAATACCCTGACATTATAACCCAGCAATCCTGTTTTCTACCTAGTACGATCCCATCTGCCGCCACAGGCCCCTTTTTTAAATTCTGAGCGCCCATATTTGGGGCGCTGGGGCGCTCAGGGGTTAAACAATGAGATCAAGGAATATAATATGGCCACTTTTAATTGAGCCTTGTGATGATTCTAAAACTTAGGATGCACAAATTTGAGGTGAAATTGAGTGACCATTATTTATGATTTTGCTTATCATTTCTATATTTGCTTTAGCAAACCTTTAATCCCTTAAGTTCCTTGACTATATTTTTGCCAAAAAAGCTCCAAAACTGTCATTTTCTAGTACAAGTACCAAATTTTTGAATTTTTTTGACATATGTAACTGTAGGATCTTGTAGTATGCTGACTTGTGAACATATGGTAAAACATTCAAAATTTTCCCCTGCGTGGATTGCAAGATATAAGCATTCAAATTCACTAAAATCATTTATTTGGCCCTGTAAAAAATAGGGCAACTGCACTTCACAAGCTCACTTTTCTATGAAAAATGTCCAAAATGGTGGTGCTTCTTTCGATTCTTTTTTCTAGGCAAGTTGACTACATGCTTAAAGAATTTTACATCATTTGGAATTGCACAATATATAAGAAAAGAATAGTAAGTAGAAAGAAGTAGAGGATGATTCAAAATACAAAATTGTTAAGAAAATGCCAATCCCAGTGATTGCAATATTTTAATAAATAATTCACATTCTACAATGTAATTTTTTTCAAAAAATGTTGAAAATTGAGTAATATAGAGGACTTTGAAGTTTATTTTAGAGTAGAGAATCCATAAGTGGACACAAACTAAAATTCCTCATAACTTTTGCCTCATTGATCAGAATGGAATGATTCAAATCTTTCCATATATATTTAACTCTAGAAAACCAATTTCAAACTTTAGTTTTTGAAAAAAGTGATTTTTAAAAATCTGCCCAGACTACCCAACCGGGGGGGAAAATAACATATTAGGGCATAATTTTTTATTCCTATTTGCAAATGTTGTGAAATTTAGTGCATATGAAAGGTATTCCTCGTCCCTACCTTCTATTAAAATTTCAGCCTAAAATATGTAAATCTCATAACGCATGCTAGTTCCTTTAGGGGTTAATAGCAAACTTTGACTATATACATTCTCAATTTTTTTGAGTATTTTATTACCATTAGAAGTGCATTTGAATAAATTTCCAATCATAGTGTATTACATATTGAACTTAAATAAAAATCATTCTTGCAATCTTCATTATAAATTTATATATTGATATAGCTTTTAGATGTGGCATTCTCTTAGCCAATTCATCAAGCCATGCAAACATTCTAGATCAAATATATCTCTTTAAATGATTTTAGGACACATAGTCATTCTCTTCCCACATTGTCGGGTCCAATTTTCAAGGCAGATTTGTCACCATTCCATTGGACAATCAGAAAAGCGTTATAATTCATAATGTAGACCTTCTTGCTACACCCTTAGATTTGCAAAATCTACAAATACAAATACTTGCCATGAACTATTAGAGTTGGCATTATGTCCCATAATGCTTCCAAGCCTCCTGACTCTCATTCAAGCATTCTCTAGTCCATTACCTATAGTGAAAGGGAAGAGTTTATGAATGATCAATATATTTGCTGATTTTGCTCCAGAACAAAGTATTTTCCAAAAAATCTTCTAAGCACCCAGACATGCAGATAGATAGATAGATAAGAACTCTGGTCTTCAAAGAAGGCCGGCGTGAATAAAGTGTCTGTTCGTAATACCCAGACATGCACCTACTATGAGAACTTCCAAGACAATTTACTAGTCCCGTACTCAAAACCCTATGCCCTGCTACAATAACCAAGTAGGAATTCAGACGAGTTTTTACCCAAGAATTTGATTGCTCACAATTCCAGTACCTAGCTTGAGTAATCTGTTGAATATTGAATATTAGTAGAGTAGTTTTACACTAGCATATCTAAAATGTTTCAGTAGCTTACATTGGAGATTCAACATTTGGTATATTAGAATCTAGATTGAGAACGGTACGTAGTGCTCTACAGCTTGCATGTCACATTGAGTCGCAGAGAGATGAGATAGTGGCATGTGGTCACCACAATGCTCAAACTAACATAGCCACCGACAAAAATAGAAAAAAATTACGAACAAGAGTGCTACCCAGATTGTATTCGTTGTGTGAAAAGAAATTGAGAACTTCATATGCTCCTAAAAATCAGAGGGACAATAGATAAAGAGCTTTGCAGCTTGGATCAATTCTTCCCTACGAGATTCTCTTTTTGCTGAATCAACCATCAGAAAATCCTTGGAAGTTGTACCTGACTTGCAGTCCTCTAATACAATGCAGGATGTCAATTCAATCGCACCAGCTGAAAAGCTCAACAAATTCCTCAAGTATTCAATAAAAATCGCTCATAAAGAATCCCGGGGATGGATATGCCATCCTTTGGTGTCATACAAGACCTAAAGAAGGAAATCTATGCGATTTAGAATACTGTGTAGCTTGGAGTGACATTTCCTTCAAAAGACTATCACTGCCTGGAAAGTGACAAAAAATCGCCTATCCCATATAAATGCTATATAATCCGGTCTGTAATTGAAGCTCAAAACGTCGAAAGCTTATCCACAGTACCGGTAGTGACTATTCGTCCTTGATTGTAGCATCCGCCTCAGAGACCACTACTGGTGCATACTGCCAGAGCCAAGAACACAGCAGTGCACACCCAGTTAAACTATGCCCTAAGAGTAGTTAAACCATACATTAAAGACTTAGCCGCAGAGACAAATCTCACTGCACGAAGCTATTAACCTTTAGAATGCCACACCGAGTGAAACAAATTTGTTCTCTATGAACTGCTCAATCACAAGCGAAGATACTCATCATGTGAACACCTCACATGAAACGCATGCACAGAAAGATACCCTGAACTAGGATAGGCATGGAAGCAGAGGTGAAGAGAAAGAGATGATGATGGAGATGCGTAAATACTAACCTCATCGTCCTCGTCAATTTCCGCGTCCTCTTCCACAGTCCATCCAAGACTTGACTCCACTAATTTTCTCAGCTTTTTAGTCTGCATGACGTCAAAATCAGGGTTAATAAAAGTGGAACGTATCAACCTATTTACAACCATATTACCACAAACGGAGCACCATTCATATATATATACATACATTTAAGCGCTCAAATAATTTTATGAATCAACAAGCGCAAGTGGTGAAAATAGAAACATCTCATAAAATCGGCTACCGTATCTTTGAACGTGGTTCTGACAATCTCCCAATTCCCTCGTACTTTTTTCAGTACAGAAGAAGTACATGAAGTAGGGAAAAGTTCTGACATGGATAATGCTGCTGACCAGTAAAATAGTATTAGAATTACTATCGCCAAAGGGGTGAATAACAAACCTTGTTGAGAAGGTCACCATCAATAGCGTGGGCATCTCTAATCAGTTGAATAAAATTCTGTGAACAGGAAAACCACCAATTACACCATCAAATCCTGAAGCTTTGTCCATCAAGTGGAGATTGAACAAGAAGGAACATCCACACTTGTAACCATCAAAATTTATGTTAATTGCCTTGCAGCCTTAAGGATTACTCCGACTGCACTACCTAGTAGTCAATGCGAAGGCATCAACTTTAAATGAAAGAGGGATGCATGTGTTACGACTTCTTACTTTATAGTGATGCCTTAAGAAAATATCATCTGTGAACCAGCTATCATCAACTGTGGGGCCTTCTGCAGAAGACACATTCCCCTTCAAACCTTGCTTCAGTTGCCAATATAGGATGTCCAAGAACTGATGCACGAAGGCAATGGTCAGAAAATGAGATGGTGAAACTGATTTACCCAAAACAAGGTCCTAGAAAGAGCTCATAAAAAAATGACACGTATCGTACCTTGGCGAATAACTTGGTGCGGGATTGTAATGGCTGCAGTAAATGTCCAAAACACAACATAATCACGAAACTGTACAAAGAAGCTGTTGTTTCTAGAGTACAAAAAAAACACGGTAACTTACTGTCACAATTTATGACTCACTCCATAAAACGCTTTAGTAAATATAGCAGCTTAAGAAATTCCAAACGCAACAATATCATACAGAAGGGTCAAGTACTCACAGCCTTGTTGCAACCAAACAAAAAGCTGACCAATGCCTTCCATTGTCCAAACGCTTCCAATGATTGCCCCATCTGTGTCCAGCACCATATTAAAATTACGAATCTCAAGATAATAGCTTTAAAAAACTTCTAGCTCCGTCTAAGGGAGCTTTCGTAATCTCTAAGCACAGCTATTACATACATGTTGCAATTACTTAGAGTAAAAACCATTGGCAACAATTCAAAAGTAACAGGCTAGAAGTTCAAGAGTATCAAAATACCAAATCCATCACGGATAATGGACAGTTGTAATTCAAAGTGAAGGCTAAAATATATGAACATATACCAGGAAAGCAATGAACGCAAACTGGACTTCACCCAACAGAAGGTCCTCTTCTCCTCCATACAAATTCTTCAATACAGATTCCAACTGCTCGCTCTGCATACAAGATGAAAGAGCCGTAGGAATAAGGCTACCCATAAAATCCTCAGCATTTAGAACAAGCTGAACCTTATAGGTTGCAGTTCATTGAATTCAACACTGCATTGATTTTCAACAGCATTTTTCTAACTGAGCAGGAGCTTGTTCGAATTGCAACTTCATAAACCACACTGATAAACAAGTGTCACATCATTAAACAAGTATCACATATCTTGACTAGCGCCATCGTGGGATGCCGAAAATGCTTCCAATTACAGATAGTGGCACCTTAAACCCTAAGAGCCCAAACGGCCAAGAGTGGACACTTCATATCCAGAGGAGTTGAAATATATCATTTAGAAAGCTTCAAGGAAGATAACATCATATATTGATAGAAAGAAGACATCATACCCTACTAGTTTGAATGATAGAACTATATTCTGAAAGTTACTATGATCGATTACTAGCTTCGGAAGTGAACATATTTTTAGCTTGGGCACTAGGGGTTCAGTAATTTCTTTCCCATGATAATTATTTCTTCTCGACACTAACTGAAACCACCGTATTATGCACAGATTACCTCACATCATGGGAGAAAAAAAAACACTGCTATAAAGAGAAGGACATACATACCTTGTCCAAGTTCAAAGCTGTTAGCTCTGCTGTTGACATACCAACTCGTTTCACCAGACCAGGAAGACGAGTGTAGAAACACCGACCGCTGCTGCTAGGCTGACTGTCTTGATCATCTCCCGGCGTTTTAAAATCTGGAAACTTCTGACGAAGCTTGGCAATATGTTCATACATCTTCTTCTCTGCTCGCGTCATGGGACCTGTCTCTACCATCGCAGCTTCTGCCATAATTGATATATTACCACCCACAGGTTCTGCGGGAACCAACAATAAAGGAGTAAGATAAAGAAATACAGTAATAAGTAAACAACATAAAATTGAGATCGACATCAACATTCTTGACCCAGTCCAATTGATATGTCCCCAAATCAATGTAGAACCTAAAGAATAAAAAATACTTACGTAGGCGATTGATGACAGCCTGATTGATGAAGTTGGACAAGTGCCACCAGGTCGCGTGATGTGGGAGGTCATAGGGTGCTAAACTGGAATCAAAGTCCATGCTTCTCACTCCATATGAATATCGCTCCACCTGCAGTAACCTCCTGAAATGAGGCTCTTCGTTCACAATTCAATCGTAGTAATTTCACTCTTCCAAAGAAGCGAAGCATTGCAGTGCATGCCTACTATTTTCTCCAACTTCAACAGAGACGCTTCCTTGACAACACTATCCAGTAAGCGGTACACCAATCGATTATTTAAACCCAATGATGTATGTTACCATATACTCTACAGCAATGTTAGGGACAAGAGTAGTATAGAGGACTCACCCGCACAGACCCAGCATTCCATAGGGTATGAAAGGCAACGAAAGTCCTATCCAAGGTACAGAGGAACCTAGTGTATTTGTATAAACCAAAGGTTCATGAAATCAACCCCTATGGGATCTTCAAAGCATCGACCTTGGAGGGGGAAAAAAAAGTGATTTCCTCGTGTGAAGTACAAACTAGCTGCCGTGCTGCTAATCAAGACAAAATGAAGGACAGTATACCTCATGTTCATCCGGAAGATTGACAACGCGCTCCTGATTTGGGTCCCACATTTTCACAATAACCTGCAAAAGAGGTCAAGGTTTCACCGTTCTTAGAAATACAGACTGGCATAGATTGCTCTATGAGAGTCAGATGTGTATGGAATTCGAATACCGCACTGTCGAGAAGCCTTCAATCACGTACCTCTGAAGATGAGACAAGTAAAAAGAAACCTGTGATTGGGGAAACGTCGCCTCCGTGCCTGTCAATGCCGTTAATCTTAGGGTTTTAGGTAACATACAAAACACATAGAAGCCTACTTCAAATCATTTATATACTTTACCTCATGAAGGAAATACATAGACAGTTAGTGAACGGCGTGCCAAATTTGGTACCCTTTGAAGAACACTATGGAAGGAGATTTGAACGAGAGCACGCACCGGCTTGCAGCACTGTAGTAAATGAAGTGAGGCCCCGGGGGCATCATCTTGACGCCTTTGAAATTCGGCCCCACAACAAACATCTGCTGGTCAATCCCAAAGGAGGTGGCAGGTGGGACAGCCAGAAGGAGAAGCGAGGCGCCTTGCTTGACAAGCTTCAGGGCGTCCTCGGAGTCCATGCGCACATGGTAGGGAGCCTGCTGCTGAGATGAATCCATGGCGAGGTGTAATCTTGTAACTTTCCAGGGTTTAGGGTTTTAGATCAAGCCCCCCTTCCGAAACGCAACTCTCCTTATCAATAGACCTGAAGAAAAAGAGTAATAGAACAAGTGCTCAGACACCGCAATTCCGCGCGCAATCTACAGTGATGCAAAAGACGACTTCACTATGACACAATAACATTCCATTAGGGCCACTTTCGATTTATTTCTTTGTTTGAAAATACTAATAAGATCTTGTTTAAAGATTCATTAGAAAACTCGTACATGTTAGATATGTGAGATTCCAGTTATAATACTCTTGTGAGAATTTTGCTACTCATACTCCCAGTAATCCATTAGCATTCAAATCACTTCATCCGAAACCTTCAAAAACTCAAGTCGAGTCGTCGTTTGCATACCATACCTCAGTCATATTGGCTTCGAGAGGCGAATTCGAGAAGCTTGCTTGCCTCCGAAGCTGTTCCTACTCTGTGCTCAACAATGCTGTAGGACGCAAATCGAACACATTGGTAGTCGAGAAAAGATTGATTACTTGTTGACTCCTGCAACTTAACTCTACAAAATTGTTGAACATTGCAAAAAAGTTGAAAAGCCGACTTCAGAGTACAGCAGCGGCATGAGATCGGGACAAAAGCAAACAAGCAACTCTGAATGACGATACTTCCGAGTATACTGTGCGCGGTGATGGAACCGCAGGTGCGCGGTGACCGGTGACCGGTGACCGCAAATTTATTTGAAGCACCCCCTGATATGGTTGTGTCTTGCTTGTCTCCTTTTGCTGTCTCTCTTGCAGGTCCCATTTGTCGATGTTGAGTTTGGAGAGATTGTGCGGGGATCGCATTTCTCTTAGGGTTTCGCTTCGACTAATCATCCATGCGGTGACGGAGCCCTTGGCTTTACACGGACGCACCTGAATTTTGGAACCGAACGGGAGTGTCGCTGCCCCGGTGAATCTCCAACTTGCACAGTTATTTGATTTATTTTTCTTGCATGTATTGTAGCCAGCATCGTTCTACTCAATCTTGGTAACTTAGTTTTCTTCCTTCTATGGCGGTGGAATGTGAATCATCCGTGGCTTTGAATTAGGGTTAGGGGAATCACTCCGGTGAATCTCCAACCTTCGAGGATGTTTTCGTTTGCTTGCATATGGTACAGCCACCACCTTGCTTCTCAATCTCGAGTATTTAATTCCCTTGATTCTATTGCGGTGGAAACTGAATCATCCGTGACTCTGAATTAGGGTTTGGAGCTCAGGATTTAAGGAGTCGATTTGGTACACTTGGAAGGGATTAAGGAAAGATGGCGCCATCGTGTCAGGGGATGGTGCCTGTGGCCATGAACGACGGGACTCTGTTTCCAGTGATGAACGCCTTCGCTCTGCCGAATTCGCTGCTGCCGCCGGGTTTGGTGCCTGCGGACCCCGTGAGAGTCGAGCACATGGCGGCTGAGCTTCGGGATCTTGAATTTGTACCTGTGAACCTGGCGGATAACATTGCAGAAGCGATCATTGTTGGCATTCAGTCGGCGCTTGCAATTGGCGGAAGGAGGAGACTCTGATCGTTGCCGGTTGTGGAATCAGGAGCTTGCTTGCCTTTTTTGTTTGCATATATGTTATTGACCATTTAGAATGTACGATAGATTTAGAGGATTTTTATTTCGTTCCACGCCCTTGTGGATGAGACTCAGCAGATCATTATGTTGTCGACCAAAAATGACCTTATCAATCTTGTGCTTACCTTGTCACGAAATCGAGGATTTTCAGTTTCAGTGCTTTGCGGAGTTATGATGATAGGATGTCCGAAACGGGTCATGAATTTTCTCAATTACGAAACCTGTGGATGCACTTGCTCTCTGAGCATTGCAGGAGCAGGCATAACCCGTTAAAAAGGACGGAGGGTGTTTTTTCAAGTGAAATTGTCAAAAAAACTGCCATTTTATGGTGCATTTTTACGGTGCATTGACCAAAATTGAAAATGAAAACTGTTTTCTTCTTAACTTCAACCATACTAAAGTGATTTTCACCATCATGGCAATGATTGCAAAAAAAAATTCAGATCATGGATTGAATGATTATGTATAGGGCAATGCTCGAGGAGGAGGGCATTTTGGGAAATAAAGGGCCGACGATGATTTCCCAAAATGCCCGACGATGAGAGGCCATTGTCCAACGTAAATCACAAGCAAAACTGGATGAATATCGGGGATGAGAAATTGAATTTGGATGAAGAATTTGTAATGCTCGATTACGCAGGAAATCCCGCGCAATCGGGCATTATGCTACAGAAGCCTCCTAGGAAATGAACGACGCATTTCCTGGCAGTGGTTTACGACATTTAAAGTTTTGAACCCTTAAGCATTACGACATCCATATTCTAGATGATGAACAAAGGGCTTGTAGTCGCTATTTCGTCCAACCAACTTCTCATTCATCCAATGTAACACTTGATTCTTGAAAAGACAACCTTGCTTAATGACTAATTTCATGAAATTGTGGTAAATGATATCTCTGTACAAAGATATAAGCAAAAATGTGCAAAAATTTATAAAAGAATTGAAGCATCAAGGGGTTAAACAAGTTTTTTTCTTCCTTGCTTGACAAGGATTATAGACTTCGAACCTTCTTGGAGTATAATTTTTGTTCTATCCAAGACTGATTCTTACACCATCGAGTAATACGTCCTCTTAGATACTTCTCATGCAAAATTTCAAAAGCAAATTTGACTTCTAACTTGGACTAAATCACCCTATAATACAAAGAGGTATACAAAAACACATACACACTAGCCAATTTTTGACAATTTATAGGGCACTCAAATTAATTGTAATTTATCCTATTTCAATGTTCATAGTTTTTCTAACCGTAGTGGATAATGAATTGAGGGTACGAGGCTTGCAACAATGGCTTTCCCTTCTTGATCAACACTTTTATTGTTGATGAAGAATACATTATGCTCTTGTTAGTGTGTACTTCCACCATGTGAATTGGACAAAGTCATTGCAAGGATTTAGGAGAAATAAATTAACATAGAATTGAGATAATATTTATTCCTAAAAAAATCACAAATTCACATGCTATTATTCTTCACATGTGAGAACATGATGGTATCGTTCAAAACAACTCCTACGAATATATATGTACTTGTCATTAGAATTCCTGCAAAAAAATGTGAGGTTATGTCACACCATTGTTGCAAATGATGCAAAGCCCTTGCAAATCTTAAATTGATGGATAGTGATATCATTGCTTTGCTTTGCGTCAATTATATTGAATCCACTTGTATAGAATGTGTTTATATAACTCAATCTAGAATTAGAGATGAATCATTGGCCAACTTGACTCCTCCACTTTCTTGCATTCATCCACTTACATGACAAGATGTCCATGATGCCACCATTTATGCGATCACTTTTTGGCACTAATATAAAGTGTGCAATTGGTCTACCACATAAACTCCTCACATATGCTTTGTGTATATAAGGTGGATTAGAGAAGTTTGGATGGACTTCCAAGTTGCTCCATTCCTACAAGGAATGATCACTATTGGAAATTCCACTAGAAATTGGATTGGTTGGACATGTGCAGAAAATAACAAAACAAACCTTTTATCCTTCCAAACAATTGCGTTCATTCTTTGAGACTTGTGCATTGCAAAGTACCTTAGATACTTCTCATGAAAGATTTGTGTTCTTCAATACAGTCAATGGAATGCTACAAAAGTGGGGTATAAAAGTTTTATATACTTGGCATATATTTTCTGAAAGGACAATGTAAGCCCTTGTATGCTATTATCATTTAGATTATTGTAATATTTTTTTCCATGCACCATGCCAATATGCCATCTTACATGAGTACTACCAAATTGCATTTAGCAACTATTATAGTTGCCCTATCTTGTCATATCAAGGTAATTCTTTTTCATGTATATAATTTGTTGGATTTGTCAAGTGGAAACAACTTGTCAACCCACCCAAATGTGTCCTCATCATCATATTCATAATAATGGAATAATAAAAAGACCAGAATCTAGTTTGTAATAATATGATTTTTCACTTGATTGTCACTTCATGCACAAAAGTATTGCAAAAAAATCCTTCAACCTTGATACAGTAAGCTCTTTCTACTCAACTCCCTCCTATTGTTTTACCATTGGTATCAACTTTGGTGGCATAGTGGTTAATCTCAAATACAATTAAATGTAAAAGATTGTAAGGTCAAATGTCTCCAACAATTGTGACATAGTAGGCAATTGATTCTAATAATAATTAGACCCTGAAGCTCTCATAAATTTGTTTGGTATTAACTCATGTGTAATGTGGATTTTATTCTACAAGGCATCCCAATACATGTATTTTATGTTGTTAAGATCCTCCCTTCCCTCATTGATTATACCTTTTTCTTGCCCATCTTTGTCACTACTTTCCCACTTTCAATAAGAGACTTGCTTCCACTATCCAACAAGGGCAATCCGGTATGTATACTATTCCGTCATCTTTGTATAGGTTCCACCATTGGATGGACTCCATCAAAACATTCATCATTATTAAGAAAATCCATAACATCATCAAAAATATTTTCTCCACCATTCATGCCTTTAAGGTCATATTTATTATATTGACTTTTTACAGTCTCATTTTTATCCTCGACTCAAGGATAAATCGCTTTATTTCTTTATTAATATTTTGTTATGAATAGGTAACAACACCAACTCTTAGAATTTCATTATAAAATCACTATTTTAGCATTATTTTTTTTGGTTTCAATTACTATTTTTTTAAATGAATTTTCCAATAACTAGTATTCTGTCTCAAAATCTGCAAAAAGTCTCAATACAATGAATATGGCCTTCTTTGTTTGTAAGATGTTCCTTGATCACATGCCGATTGTAATGATTGCCTTCAAAAATATAATCAATATCCTTATGAACATTTTGTCCATTCTAAACCCCAACAATTCTATGGTCCCTATTGCTATATTTCCACACATCATTCTTCCCGACATGCCCATTGCCTAAAGTAACCCCTCCATATCTTGCTCTCCATGACTACCCTCAGCATCTTTCCCTACAAATTGCCCTAAACAAATTAAGCCGGCCAATCTAGCCTCCCTTTGATCGACCAACTGGCCTAATAACCTTATTCCTCCCTTGAGTGGAACAGTCCCTATCCTATATATGTGGTTACACTTTGATGAAGCCTCTTCTAATAGACTCCTTCCTATCCTAAACTGCCCAGCCTCCAACATAGATGTAATTAGACCCCAAGCCACCTTCTTCTAAGACACCCTCTCTGTAGTTGTTTCCACTAGAAAAAACCCATGTTTTTTTTGACATGCCCAATATTTTTATGACGGATTTTTTTGGACATCTATTTTGACATCTAACTGTTTTTATGTCAACAATAACATCCAATGAACATCATAAACAACATAAAAACAGTTAGATGTCAAAATAGATGTCCAAAAAAATCTGTCATAAAAATACTGGGCATATCAAAGAAAACATGGGTTTCTTCTAGTGAAGAATAAGAATGTCACCATCTAGTGTTAAAATCTTAGCAACATTCATTCATTTTTTACTTCATCATCACCTATCCAAATTCCAATTATTCTTTGAACAAACAATATGTCCTTAAAGAGTTTAGTATTTGGTTTACATTGTTAATATGTCACTGATATCTAAATTTTACTCCTTGCCCTTCTAAGTGTCTCAAGCTACAACTTTACACTTGCTTGATTGGGCAAAATTTGTTAGGCTTTATTGTTGTGCATTTTTTTAAATTTATTTCTATTATTCAACAGCTCTATTGATTAAGTAGGCCAATCAATCAAAGCATTGCTATACTCAGATTACTTCCAAAGTCATATATCTCCTATAAGGTATGCCAATTTAGTAAATTATGTGTCAATTCTCAAGCCAAGGACATACATTAGTCATCTAAACCAAATTCAATTGGCAATGAAGTGTCATCATACATGCCATACAATTCATACCTCAATTGATGCCAAACAATTTTGTTTATCTTCAACAAGTTGAAATCCGATTGCAAAAAACAAACAAGAATTCATAATAATTCATAACAATTCATAACAATTCATAAAGCAAAATATCAAACAACCTCAAATAAAATTGGAAAACAAAATCCCCCATTTAAAATTCTAAAAGTCTATAATGCACAATAGGATCTAATGAATTTACAAATTTTCTTCACAATCTATTTTCAATAGAAAGTTGAAAGTTTTTATAAAGCTCTATCATACTAAAAATTGGACTAATTTCCAAATTTTAAGTTGCGTTAAAATTGTAGCAAAGAGGTGTTTTTTATCATAACAAATATCTACATATAAAATTTAGAATCATACAAAACGTTGGATCTTTTGTGTATACTATCTACCATCTAGTGCTACCACCCTTCACTAGAATTACCACTTGTATTTAATTGGGTATGTTTGAATTGGGGCTTTGTAGTTTCTTTAAAGATACTTGATCCCATACCGCTTGAATTGTTTGTATCATTTCTTGCTCGTTCTTTGGCCTGCTATGGTGTCGCAACAAATCTTTGATTGTCTTTCATAGGTCCTCTATGGGGTTTAAATTGGGTTAGTTAGGGGCCAATCTAGTTTCATCATCCCATGAGTTTGCCTCCACATTATTAGAACTTTGCTGCAAAGGATAAAATCACCATCTTCCATATGTATAAGTTCACAAGGTTGATATGATATCGCTCATGGTAAATCCACACAACCCTTGCTCTCTAATTGCTCTCAATTAGTTGATCTCAAGTAAAGTAACAACACTTGAATGCACACTATAAAAAATCCTCGTTTTTTATAAGCTGATAAATGTAGAAATATGTTTATTCTAACGTCATGCATTCACCTATGGATGTCCAATAAAATCTATCAAGATTGACATGGCAAAAACACGTGGAAATTTAAAAAAATGTTGCCTATTTCTAATACGACATTTCCGCAAAGAAGGTGCCAAAAGTGCACCATGTGGTAGCCATATAAATGCTACACAAATGGGTAGTGCCTTGTGGGATTTTTTTCACTTGATCCAGCAATGATGTGGCACTTAATATGGCACCTCACATGGTTGTTTGAGAATTTTAATATTTTTTTCAATGATGTCAACTTGGACATCTGGATGTTTTCTCAGACATCAATTGGTGCATATTATATCCATAAGACAGGGTCTTGGCAAAATAATTATTAAAAATAAAAAATAAAAAATAAACAAAAGAAATTGAATGTCAAATTTACCAAAAATTCACCATCTATGACCAAGAGAATTCTTGATGGCAAAAAGAAGTAATTACTTCATGGACATTTAGTGAAATGGAAGGATAGAGAGGTCATAATTATATATACTGAAATCCATTATCCATCTATAGTTAGAAAAAAATATGGGATAATTAGAAGATGGAAATTTGATTGTTGTAAATGTGGATGTTGTTTTAGAGGAGTGAACATTTTTTCAAACAATCTACTTTGACCACAATTCTTGTTTTACATATTCCATATGGCTTATTGTACTTCCTACCACTCCACTTGTATAAAGAACTTCTCTTTTCACCCATACTATACATCCATCCATTTCCCTTTTTTACAAAGCATGCCAAGTAGTTGCATTTCCCCTATGTTTTTACATCTAGTCGACATTTTACCTCAGCCCACTATAACTTTCACTAACTTATCCAAAGTTAAATTGAACCCCCTTGCCAACATGATAATTTCATGTTTTCTTGGACATTGTTTAGAATGCGACTATGCTTTTTTTTTTATGTCTCTTGGAACATCACCGTCGCATAGGACATCAACTCATTCTGCCACTAAAATCCACACAAATTTCTAGAACATTCAATTCAATTCTGCCTCCCATGGCCACAATCCCATCTTTGTGCTCAAGTTTTGAAAAACATGCTTGTTCTCTACTAACGTCCCCCAAAAGGCGGATTTTTTTATAGTGGCGACATTTTATGCATCGAGAATAGTTGGTATCATCAAAATGGTTGATTGTCAAATCAAAGAGGATTCCAAGGCAAAAAAAATACATTGATTGGATGCCATACACAAAAGTCATAAGGATTCTAAATTTTGATGGTAGATGATTTATCATGGGTTCTCATGTTAAATTCATGTACATTCTCAAACCAATTTGTATTCACCATGCAAGATTTTTGAATGTTACATTGAGGTAGGTATAGTAAGTAGGGGGGATATTTTAGAGAAGATGCAAGAATGGTTCACAAAGATTTTTTTATTGATCCATATGACATGTTATGGTTAATGTTAATCTTGGATTTGTATAAAGAGTCTTACTTGAAAGGGGAGTTGAAGGAGGTTCTGGAAAAGGTCACATTGTCTTTGACATTGTTAACTTCTTTTGCTATTTTTCTAGTTTGGACCTTATAAACCATATGAGATTATTTGAAGTAAGTGCACCTAAGTGTGTCATGTAATTAGATTGGAATAATTTTTGTTGAATTTTATTGATTGTTGAAAGAAGATTCTAACACAAGCTACAAAGTGTTTTGGGAATATTGTATGGGTAAAATATGCATTATCAAAGTGTTGATTTAATGTATATGCCTCCAAAATTGATTATGATTATATGTTCATTAGGTAAGAAGTTGCTTCGGATAAGTTTGGAATTAGGTTTACTCACCTCACTATTTGAGAGGATTTTCTAAAAGCTATTGCTGACCTTGGAATTTTAATATATACATCTAGTGGATTGCTCATAGTTCATCGCAATTTTTCCTTTATGTACATTTGTTGGTTTGATGAAGTATTTAATGTGTAACTTTCTTAGAAATTTTCAGCATTTTTGCATCTTGCATGAACACTCATTGTCTTGTTTCAAAAACAGTTGTTGTAAAAGATCATAAGTGCCAATTGTAGATAGTTATGTATAAAGTCTATAACAAAGTACGATTTGGGACATAATTCAAAGAATAGACCTCCTTGCATTGTGTATTGTTTTTTCTTTCTTATTCAAATATCTAATAACTTCTAAAATATCAAAGTTATCCTATAAGTCATGATTTGTTGCCTATCATTTGGCTTTTCTTCCAATTTATATTTCAAATTCATTGTTTTTGAATTCTAATTCAACTTCTTAGTTCTTTGGAATGACAACAAAGCAAGTAGCATGCACTCAAATCACCCTAATTTGTCTTCTCTCTAAATTGATTTTTTGGCCTATCTTTACAACTTCAAGTCAAAAAATGGGGCCAATTTTTTTTTAGCACCAACTTACTACTATTAGAGGTGCAAGGGTGGTATAGGGAAATAAATATTTTAATATGACTAAAGTACATGCTATCATGTTGATTGTTATTGCAAAAAAAGAACAAGTAGAATTAAAGTTTCAAATACAATAAAGAAAGAGAATTAAAAGACAAGTTCATATGAAGGCAACAATCCCTTAAGGACCAAAGGATAGTCCAACTTTCCAAGATTGTAAAAACGTATCAATATAAAATGCAACTTAACTCCTAAAGGATCAATATGCATTTTTTGGTAACATAGAAATTTTGTGCAGGTACGTGTGATTGGAGATTTGCATATTTTAGGCTGGAATTTGAATAGAAGATAGGAACAAGGAATATTTTTCATATGTACTAAATTTCATGACATTTGGAAATATGAGTAAAAAGTTATGGCCTAAAATGCTACTTTTTTTGTAAGTGGTCAGTCCCGGCAAATTTGAAAAAATTACCTTTTTTAGAAACAAAAATTTTAAATTGGTTTTCTAGATTTATATATACGTGAAAAGCTTTAAATCATTCCATTTTGATCTATGGGTCAAAAGTTATGAAAACTTTAAGTTTGCGGGCAATTATGGATTCTCTACTCTAAAATAAATTTTGAAGTCCTTTATTTTACTTAATTTTCAATATTTTATGCAAAAAATAAAATCATAAGATGTAGATTGTTTCTTACATCATGGCAACCATTGGAATTGGCATTTTTCAGTTCTATAACTAAATTCTTAACAATTTTGTATTTTGAATCATTCACTACTTCTTTCTACTTATTATTTTTTTCATGTATGTTGTATAATTCCAAATGATCTAAACTTTTTTAAGCATGTAGCCAACTTGCCTCGAAGAATGAATCCAAGGAAGCATTACTATTTTAGACATCTTTTCATACAAATGTGAGCTTGTGAAGTGCAGCTGCCCATTTTTTCATAGGGCCTCCAAAAGGATTTTAATTTGTGAATTCAAAAGCTCATATCTTGCAATCCACGTGGTGGAAATTTCTGAAATTTTCTCTATGTGTTCTCAAGTCAGCGTAGTGCAAGATCCTATGGTTATATGTGTCCAAAAATGTTTCTTTTTCCAAAATTTGCTACTTGTATTAGAAATAGCATTTTAGAGCGTTTTGCATTTTAAAGCGTTTTTGGTGAAAACATAGTCACAGTCCTTTAGGGATTAAGGAAATAATGTATTGATGATTGTGAAACAAATCTTGTATCATAAAAATAGATCTATTACTATATTCACTAATAATTTTCAGTAAAATTTGAATCCAAAATTTTTAAAAGTCTTTATATAATTTATTAAAGATTGAATGTGTATAATTTTCACATAATTTCCTTCCTTGAGTTCAAAATGTTAAGTTCTAATTATGGTAATGCTTTAAAAAAATTAATTTATTAATTTATTCAAGTCATTTTTTATAGGTTATTTTCTAGATTGAAGATGTTACATTTTTAGGTCAAACATATATCCTTTGAAGTATAGTATACTATAGTTTAAAAGAAAAACTCTAAAAATCTATACCATACAAATGTAAAAGAACTACTATAAAAATCCAACTTTTAGATAAAGACTTGGTGTGCTTAGGACATGATTGTGTTCATCTATTGTTCAAAGTTTGAACATGTGGTCCTTCAGGAATTATAGTAGACAACTCTATTGTGTACAATAGGTACATTTTGCATGGAAAAATCCACTATTGAATTTTCTATATAATAAATTTCAGTTATTAAATGACATCAAGGATGTACATATCAATGTTTTCTAGTATACCTACACAATTGAATTTTGAAAATTCATCATTATTATTTTTCAACCAAGTATCATGAAAAATTATGAAAATTACATGAAAAAACTCACCAAAAATGGAGTCTTTTTTGGAATTTAAATTTGGTATGGTTGTTTGATATTGAAGAATACTGCAATGTCAATGCTACTTGACAAAAATGAGAATTAAATTTTACAAAGGATCATAATAATATTTTGAATTATAGAAATATTTAAGACAAATTAAATTAAAATAAATTGTTTGTAAGAATACTGCACCTTGCATTACATTCATTAAGCCTCTAGAATCTATACAAATCATACTAAATATCCATTTCAATGTAGTTGGCCTACTTCAATGTTCTATTGATCCTCAAATGAACATGAAGAAGGTTACTCATACCTTATTTTAAGTTAACCACATTGAATTGCAACACTACAAAATTTTGTACAATAAAAAAAATATTAATTTTGAAAATAAAACACCATTTTATAATCATAACTTGTGTTGGTCATCTTAAAGAAGTTTTGGACCTTTATAACTTTTGATCATAGTGTTGGAATAATGCATTTTTTCTTTTCACTTCAATTTGTTATCGAGACTTTTCTTGAATTTTGAACATTTTAATAATACAGAGAATAATTGATATTGAAAGTATTGCAACCAAGTGTGATTATGAAAATATTGTTGCACATTTATAAAACATATGAAGTACAAAATATAAACTAGATATAGTAGCGTTTTTTGAAGAAATAAATGTGTGCTAGTAAATACATTGCAAGTAAAAAGCTATTCATTATGTTGTATGAAGAATAGTTATTGGTCTCTCTTGCTTCATTTTGGCCTCCACCAACACCACAAGAGTCACAAATGTTCATTTTTATATTAGATTAGATTAAGCAAAATCTTAAAGAAAATAATCTAATCATCACTTTTTTTATTTACATTTATCAAATTTTCTCACATATTCAAATTTGCTTCTTGAATAATTGATGTAAATTGATTGTTTAGAAACTAAACAAACTAGTAATATAAAACTTCATCTTTTAGAATATTTGTATTCATCATCAATGATTGAACATGGATGTACATAATTTAATTTCCGTAAGGTTGAACATGCAATGAAAAGACAAATAATTTATCCTATCAAAGAAATGCAGAGTATTAAGATTTGTGATGGTACATATATGAAAGGTTCAAAGTAGGTCTTATATAATAATCATAACATGTCTCTTAATTTGCAAATTTAACTTGCATCTATTGGGAGATCGTTCAAGGCTTTTGGTCATCTGTGTTACTAAATGACACATAGACCTCTTTAATGTCACATTCTCAATTCTATCACCAAATCTAAAGAAACAAATATATCCAATTCAATATGTATTTTCACTTCTATGATGTACCTATTTGATACTAAATTCAGTTTGATTCTATTGTCATGTATGGGTCGTCTACATTTTTCTCTTTAAGTGTACCTGAGAGCTACACAAGGACGAAATTGAGATGAGGGTCGTAATAGAGTTGGTGGTTCTACTTACAAGCCACAAAAAAGCACAAGGGTTCCTCTCAAATTTGAATGGCCCCCAAAATGACCACTTCTTCACATGTTTTGCATGAATAAAATAATTCAATGGTGTTTTTTTCAATAAAAATTCAATCTTATTCATACAAACATTGAAGACCAATATAAAATTCTAAAATCTTAAAACATCTATAATTGTTAATTATTAAAATTTATAATTTCATTCTTATAATTTTTATTTAAATAAATAAATAAATAAACAAATAAATAATTACAAATTTTATAAGTTTTGATAATATTTATATTCTAAAATATTATTTTTTAATTATATATTTTATTTATTTATTTATTTAATGGAAATAACCTTGATTGTTTTTTGTATTTTTTATATTTTATCAATTTACCATTAATATAAATAATTTCAAAATTTGCTAAAATCCATTAAATGATTATGATTGAACAATCTACTAAGATGTACTTACTACTAAAGATACCCAAGTACTCTTACCTATTAAACGTAGTGAATATTGACTACCTAAAGTAAATATCTTATCAATGAAAGGGTACATTTTTGTAATTGGCCCACCTCAAAAATATCAAACTATTGACATTTATTAATTCATTTGATAACTCACAAAGAATCAATGAATAAAATGTTTTGTATAAATTAAATTATAACAAATATTTATGAAATACTCATGTAACTCTTAAAAGATGTTAATATTTTGGAGGTAGAAATTTCTAAATGATATATTCAAATTTAATTTTGTAGAAACATATTTGAATTTTCATTTGGCCATTTCAAGACCAATTGTCATTTTTTGAAGGTGAAATAAACAAAGTTTGTGGTTTTGAGATTTAAAGCATTGTAATCCCCAAAATTTTGTTAGTTAGTCAAACTTCATAGAGATGGAAAAGATAAAAATAATTTTAAAAATCAAGCAAATATTTTTAATTTGATTGTGTAGGATTCCAAGTGGATTTCTCATCTGTTGAAAAAGCATGAGCCATGATCTAAGTGCAAATTCAACTAAGATATTAACTTAGTTATCACCCAATCACCATGTTAAGAATTTGAATGGCCCCTTCTTTTTGTTTTTTCTAATTGTCTTATTTAGTAAAGGTGCAAAATTTGTGTTAGCCTCTTTTAAAAAATATGTTTTGAATAATTGGTGTGATAAATTGACCTACTGTACACTAATTTAAATATTTACGAATATTGTGACTTCTGCAAATTAGTGTCACATGTACTACGGGACAATGAGTGATTCAGTGTCGTTGCAAACCACCCCCAATTATAATTAATTAAGCTTCCAAGAGGAACGTTGGAATGAGACAAAGTAACCGTTCCCTCCCCCCGTCGTTGGGAACCACCAAAAGAGTGTGACGGGAACCGGCAGCGTGTTTCCCTCGCCCGCAACCACCGTACAACAAGCTTCCCGCGCTACCACGTCGGATTTCCCGGCAATCCCAGTGCACGAAGAAATCCTTCCCCACACCCACTCGGATCTCCGGACGCCATCCACCGGTCGACACTCCCCTCCCCACCCCGCCCAAGCGACTCTCCCACCGACCAATCCATTCCCAACTACCGACCAACGGTCGCCCCACGGGGTCCCCACACATTCCCCCCTTCCCCGTCGACCTCCGCCGCAGTGTAGCTGCATGTGAAGGATGATGCGATGGCGTTCCGTTGTTGACCCCCTTCCAGTGCGCGTGGCTTGAAAACCTTGAAAATCTCTTGTACACCTACTCTCGCAGTCAATTTGTCTCCTTCAGTCCCCTCTTCTTTCGCTTTCGCTGAGCCTTTCGAGCCTCGTTTGGGAAAGTTTGGAGATTGGGTTCCGAAGTATTCATCATAATTCTATTCGATGGCGGTTTCTTTCTAAACATCGAGTTGATATTGAATAATATCGAGTTCCGTATTTGTGACGTTGAAGCACTAATTTGCAATTTTTGTGATACCGATTTGGTGGTGGAACATAGAGTGTCGGTGTTCGTGATCAAAATTTTGAGTTGGGTGTGGAGAAAATCGAGAGCAGGGATTTGAAGTTGCATGTGCGCATTGTGAAGTGTGTTTTCGAAGGTGGAGGGATTCAGTTCCTCGGGCAATCAGTTGGTAGTGGGTTGCAGGTTGGGCGACCAACATTGATTAGTGACCGTTACGGGTATTTTAAGAGGGTACGAGGGTTGACTGCCATCAATAGTCGGCGACCATTTGGATGTAGTTCTTTTTCAATTCGTTTCTACGTTAGTGAGCCGTGGAGTGGAGCATTGTAGCCGTTGCGAGTCTTGCTTATTGGCATTGACACCCAAACCCTCTCAAAGCTTCCTTCACGAATCTTTGATGTCTTTCCTTGTCAATCTGAAATGAGTACATCCATACCCCAAGCTGCTCTTGGCTGCTTTAGTGAGAGAATAGTCAAGACTCTGCTCCTAGGTGTCTGATATGAATGTCAATGCAAATAGTTTATGTTGGAAAGTCTTTGAGGGAATGTTGCCTCCCTTACTCGCCTGGGCAATAACACATGCTGAACGGTGAGTCTCGACTGTAACATAATCTTGATTGGGATACGAGAACATTGGTTGGGATTCTATTGCCGTACTTGGCTCTGTCGAGTATGAGAGGCTCTGCGATAAAGGTCCAGTTTGCGGGTACGAGATAACCCTTGTGGTGATTCCCAGCTTCTTATCAATGATTTTGGAGTAGCCTGTGTTGTTGATTCGAGAGCTGGGAGTTTCACACACAATTGGCAGAGCCATGGACGAGGAGGAATGTGGGAGAGGGAAGAGGGTAAAGAGAGTGATCGTGTGCCGGAACGGATGGCACAATTGCTGTCTTCCTGAATTTGAGAAGACCGGTCCATGTAGCAGTGTGCATAAATCGAGTAGTCCCAGCAAGGTGGTAGTGGTGGTGGAGACGGAAGTCATTGTGAAGGAGAGGTCCATCAATCAGCTGGTTGGGGTTCTAGAGAAAGGGAAGTCCAGGAAGCAGAAGGAGAAGCAAGAGCCGAAGACGAAGAAAAAGAAGGACAAGTATGATCACACTCTGTGTGAAGAGTGTGCTCGCGGGGATGGAGAGCTGGAAATGCTCCTCTGTGACAGTTGCGACCGAGGGTACCACATGTACTGCCTCAGTCCTATTCTTCCCACCGTTCCTCTGGGGGACTGGTTCTGCCCCAAATGTGCACAATCTTCACATGTGCTGGGTAAGTCTCAGTCTCCTCTCCTGCCTTGTATACACTCTCATAACGTTCTTGAGAAGCTGCTTGGACACTCTTGGAATCAATGCACAGTTGGGTGGAGACACCCCCGTGTGTGTTCTATGGAGAGAATGTACGAGAGCAGCAGTCGCTCCAAACAATGGGTAAAGAAAGGGAATCCAGAGTTTATTTGTGCATAATTCTGAGCTCATGTTATGTCTGCAAAGGCGGGTGGATCACGTTTTATCGGTTGGCATGTTTGTGGGGGGGCTTATGTGTCAGAGTTTTTATGTGCGAAAATTGAGAAAACTGCTTCACAAATGGTCTGATTCTTCAGTATTTCTAGGTCTCCAGATTTTTTTGTGCAGGGTATATGATCTCTAGAATATGATTTTCTTAGTCATTTTGGAGTCATCTCTGGATTCTCAAGAGTAGTTGCAATCTAATGTGGCCCTCAAGTTATGAATGACACGATAGAATGACAATAGAAAAGAAAGAAAGAATCGCGATCAGTAAGTATCCGTCATCATCTCCTTCGAGGTTTCCATGTGTATAGACAGTTCCTGACTCGCCATTTCCTTCGGTATGAAATGCAGAGTTTCCGAAGGTGCAGAAGAAGATCGTGGATTTCTTTCGCATTCAGAAGCCACCCCCTTTCACAACCACAGGTACTTTGATGATTTTGATATCGCTAATGCTAGTCCTCGTACCGAGCTTGTTTCTTTCGGACTGGTTGTTGCATGAGAAATTTTGAACACCCCATCCTACATTGTTGATCTCTATTTCTGTTGCCGCATCGCCATGTACAAATTGATCGCTAACGGAGAATTTTAGATTAACCCCTGATTCTTTCCACTCCGGAGTCACATTGGAAGATGAAGGCTACGTCGTAGGCTCGACCAGATTATGATCTTGTTATCTTTGTATATTTCAGAAATAAAGTGCATGGAGACAAGGAAACGAAGAAGACCGAGCGGTGGCACGTTGTGCCGGCAGAAGAAGAGCCGGCGCTTGCTGCCCTACGTTCCCTGCACTGATCCGCAACGTCGATTAGAGCAGATGGCCTCTCTGGCCACGGCCCTGACCAGCCTCGGTGTCGAGTTCACGGATTCGTTGAGCTATGGCTTGGCACCACGGTCTGCCAACCGCGCCGACAATGAGAAGGGTGGCATGCAGGTACAGACAATTCAGGGTATCTCAACATCGTCATGACTGTGGACTGGTTTTCGGTCTTTGAACTCGTCTTGGTCTTTTCGTGACTGCATTCAGTTGGCCTGTTCTCTTGCTACGATTGATTAGGATTGTCACTGTCAATTTATGGTATTTCAATAACCACTGCAACAAGCCTTAGTGTCACCTTAGATGGATGGTCCATCGTTTGTCCAATTTTGTTTGTTTATCGACCGACGCATGAAATGTTATTTGCTGATTATGGTGATTCAAGATGTGGTCCCATCTGAATTTTCTATTTTTCAGGGTGTCTTCCATCGAGTAGGTCATATTAGAACCATGACTTTATCCTGCGTTAATGACTTTGTTGTGCTGGCAGGTCATGGGCAAGGAAGATAAGGCCACCCTTGATTTGTGTAAGATTATGTGCAGCCATGGCGAGTGGCCACCCTTGATGGTTACACACGATTCTCGACAAGGGTAAGTCTGGGTGCTTTCAATAATATAACGGTTCTGCGTAACGAAATCATCTCTTCATACTCTATTTATGTACTCATCGATGCCTCTGGAATGACCAAGTCATTTTGATTTTTATGCTTCGACTGGGTTTCTAATACGCTAAGTATTGGTGTATGCCACAGATTTGTTGTCGAAGCTGATAGGAACATCAAAGATCTTACAATTATTGCTGAATACACTGGGGAGGTTGACTATATGTGTCGCCGCCAACACGACTCTGGGAACAGCATCATGGGTCTTCTGTTTAGCGATGACCCTGCCAAGGAGCTTGTTATTTGCCCAGATAGGCGTAGCAACATAGCTCGATTCGTCTCAGGCATTAACAACCACACGCCGTAAGTGTCTCTCTCCCTATCCCAATCCTTGAAGTACTTCTACTCTTGTGGGCTTAGATTAGGGTTGTATTCGTGGACAAGAAGTGCTTCTATCTTTATGAAGGATACAGCTCGCGTTACTTTAGGCAATTTAACATCTGGAGGAGTGTGATTTTGGGGTAATGTTGTATGCAATAGCGAGATCTTTAGGTACAAGATACAAACTCTCTTGGGGACAAATTTTCCATCATGTCTCAGACCTATATCCGCCTCTGATCCCCCCTCGTGAGATTCTCATCCTTGGGATAGTTGTTTTGCAGTGTCCATTTCTGACCTTCATCTGTGTCATGTTGCAGTGAAGGTAGGAAGAAACAAAATGTACGATGTGTCCGGTACAACATTGACGGCGAGGCACGCGCAATCCTTGTTGCCATTCGGGACATTCCGAAAGGTGAACGCTTGTATTATGATTATAATGCTTATCAGAAAGAGTATCCAACCCAGCATTTCGTCTGAACACTCCGTCGGCAGTGGCGGAGTGAGCCCAGATGCGGGATTCACCCAGTTTTTCTGGACTACTGACGCCGCAAATTGCGACTAGGAAACTAGTGCTACTATTTCTGGCCTTCGTAGAGAGGCCATTTCACTAGACACATAGCCGCATCCAGAAGGAAAACCAAACCATGTCATTACTAACCCTCCAATTGTGGTTTTATTTTTTTCATTGCATCATACCTGGATGTGGTGCTCCTGCTCTTAGTTTACAACAGACTTCGTAGTTAGCTTTTGTTCACTTGCAGGATTGCTATGCCTGGCAAGACCCCGCAGTAGGACCGGGAATTAATACTCTTGTAGCATGCAGTTGTTACTGTACCGGCAGGAAGCAGATTGCAGTGTATTGTATTGGCAGATTCCAAGACACGAAATTTCAGATCTTTTTCATTGATCTTTTTCACCCAAGATATCTAGAGTCGATCTTACCGACTCTCTTTCATTTAATTGTGCCCTCTGCGTGAGTGGCTTTGTACATGTTTCAGCGAATGCTGCTCTTAAATCCGGATACCATCTTGTGTTATTGATGCTTTCCTTTTGTTCGCTCTTCACATCCTTCCTCCATGAGAGTATTTGGTGACCGGTTTGTGATTTCTAACGTGAAATTTGATCTAACTTTCTATGACGAGTTTTTTTGGGGGTGGGTTTCACATTTTGATTTTGACTGCAAATAAGATGATTGGTTTCACTGCATTCTGACCAGTACAAGCCTCGTAGAAGTGAGTGTTATGATGCTGTAATTTAATTTCTCTGTTCTTTGAAGCACACCCACTGTCCTTCGGATGTGTTTCGTCCACTGACTCTTTTGTACGTTAGCTCATTCATCCAGCACCGTCCATCATCGAAACTGCCGCTCATTGAAGACGGTTGTGCACGAGGGTAGCGTCCACCGGTCGGCGGGTCGATACCAATAACGACCTTCCCAACCGCTGGTCGGTACGCAATGTCAGCTGAATCCAATTCACGTGCGACCAACGGTAGGTGGCGTCACCATGCCGTCACGAGCGCCACGATCGTTTTGCCGCTCCTTCTTTTTCGCGTATTGGCGAAGTGCTTTGATTGCGCGTCGTGCTCACTCGAAAACCCTGGCAGGCACTCATTTCAGGGTTTCCAACCCAAAAATTCTCAACTGCTCGAGCATCTCGGGTAGCACTACAGCTCAGTGCTTTTCGAGGTTTTGGAATTGGCAAAGTGGCCATTTCAAGGTGTCTGCCTTGAGAGAGCTCTGGCTCGCGCTTGTCAATCCCACGACAGTGCTCGTCTTCGGATTCTGTGCCAGTGGATGGTTTGATGGTTTACATTTGCGTTTCTGGGGCTTGGAATGATGCTGTGAAGCGCAGGGCCACACTCAAAATGTCGTACGAAAGTTCTTCACCAGTCTCCTCTGTAATAGGGTTGAGCTTTACCCCCACATTGTTCGAGATTTTTGTCTTCGTTGAGCTCTTCCTGTTCATTAGTCGGTTTCGTTATTGCTGAGCCCGTAAAACTGTACGTCCATAGCCATAAGTTTCTGTGACGTCGATTTTGCATGGTGATATCACCAATTGAGAGCTTGAAGCGATCGTTGAGCTCTTCTTGTACCTTCATCGGTTTGTTCATTGAACTTACCCTACATTATTGGGCCTCGTTGTGCTCTTCTTGGTCATTAGCTGCTGAGCTCATGGAATTTTACGTCTGCGGCCTCAGGTTTGTATGGCATCCATTAATGGTGTTATCGTCAATGGCGAGCTTGATTCGACAACAAAGAAGCTTGGAGTTTTCTTTGGAATTCGGTGGATTTGTTTGCCAATGTGATGAGAATTTGAACCAGGAGTAGTAGCGTTATGGAGAGGTCACGGTATGGCGAAGAACGAAGGGTGAAGAGAGTGCGAATCAGCTCGTCGGCTTATCTCAGTCCAGACGATGAGGAGAATGATTGCAGCAGTGATGTCCCCAACCCAAGCCCTTGCAAGAACAACACAGTGGTTGCAGAACCAACCGTTGCTGCCCAGCAGGTGGTGGTTGCGAAGCTGAAGAAATTGGTGTCAAAGAAGCAGCTCCTTGTGAGAGGAGAGAAGGTGAAAGCAGGAACTGAAATGGTTACGTGGAAGGAAAGAAGTGCTGCTGTGAAGTACACCCTCACTCTATGTGAAGAATGTGAACACGGCGACGCAGCAGAGGAAATGTTGCTGTGCGACAAGTGCGACAGTGGGTTCCATATGTTTTGTCTGTCGCCCATCCTTGTGACTGTCCCACCGGGGGACTGGATTTGCCCACATTGTTCGCAATCCACTACTGCCCTTGGTATGCTTTACTCCTTTTTAAATCCTTACTTTGTGCTTCTCTTACGGTAAGGTAGAGGCTCCATTGACTATACAGGTGAACTTCGACTTGTGAAAATACTTGATCTATTGGCATTTGTTTTTCTGCAATTGTTTTGTAGCTTTACACAAATTAAATGTGCAAAATTTTAGATGGTGCAAGTTTCTAGATTCTTGTAGGGAAAGGTTCAAAGTTCACCTGTATGGTGAATGGAACCTCTCCCTTACTGTATGGTGAATGGAGACTTTACATAAGAAGATGCTCTTTTCGTCATTTCAACAAATATGTTCGAGGGTGTGCTTTCATTGGAAGATCTCTGGAGAGATTGCTTTGGGTACAGGAGTCAAACTCTCTCCAGATCAAAATTTATTACTTAATGTATGATTTTCTTCTGCAAGCGTTTGAAGTGGGAGGTTGTAGATCACTATTGGACTGTAAACAACCCTATTTCCAATCTAAAATCAGTGGCCACAGACATTGCTCCCAACTTGTTAATTGAAGGCCAAGCAAGTGTAATGGAAGAGAAGAGTTGCTGTTCAAAACAAGGTTCAGTCAATAGGACACGGGAACAAGTCCCTAACGGGTTTTGCCGATTTATTTTTACACAATTTTAATAGAACGCAGGCTATGAACTTTGACACTTTTTTTGTGGGATTCAGAGTTTCAGATGGTTCAGAAAAAAGTAGTGGATTATTTCAGCGTTCAGAAGTTTTTGCCTTCGAAAGCAGGTGTTTGTTTATCTTTTCCCTTGCTCCGATGTTTTTTTCCAGTCATGCAACTTATGCTTCCTTATTTTTCTCATGGAGTGTATGCTTCCATTGCGTCCTCATTGTCTTCATTGTCCTGCTGCTCATTGCGACATGAATGCCCCTGCAGATAGGGAGGAAATGGACGTGAAGAGGCAGAGAGGGCGGCCGCCGAGTGGCCTACGGTTGCTGCCTTATGTGCCCACCACGGACATGCAACGTAGACTAGAACAAATGGCCTCCTTGGCTGCAGCACTCACTAGCCTTGGGGTCGATTTTTGCGATTCTTTGAGTTACGGATATGCTCCACGCACCGCCAATCGCGCTGCTCATGAGAAAGGTGGCATGCGGGTACTGAACGATGCTTCACCAACACATTCTGTCCGCAGCCTCTTGTCCCACTTTTCCTTTGCAGTTTGATTCATTGCATACTGCTTTGGGTGCAGTACCCTCCCATGTCGTGAAATAAGCTTGCACTTCGTGCTGTGGCGATGGCTTCCTCGCAACGGTCATTGGCACCTCTTCTTGCGTAACCCCGCTTGAACAACTTCCATTTGCATTGTCTTCACTATATCAGAGTTTTTCATCTCTTCTTCCTTGGATTCTGTGGTGTGTGCATTGTTTCGTTTTTGCATAGCTGCTTCCTCTGATTGATGTGCTCACTTGGACTCCCACTTTCCTGTTATGGATATGAGTTCTTCTCTTGAGGTGGTGTAGTACTGTGACATCCTGCTTGGATGGTTTGTTGATAACAGGAGATGCCGAAGGAGGACAAGGAGACTCTTCTTCGGTGTAAGGCGATGTGCAAGATGGGGGAGTGGCAGCCATTGATGGTGACCTACGATTTACGCCAGGGGTATTGCTCTTTATCCCCGTTGGCAGAACTTGATTGGAAGCGAAGTAAGAATTTGAATCCTCGATGCTGGTCACCATGCCCCTCATGTAACTATTGAGCTTCATTTGGTCCTCGTAAGCAGCTCATTGGTTGTATTATTTGCACGTCTTTGTGGGAATTTCGTGCATGATACTTTGAAAAAGATCGACAAGGGATTTTTGCTGTAGATTTGTTGTGGAGGCGGACGAGGATATCAAAGACATGACGTTCATTGCTGAGTATACTGGGGAGGTGGACTACATGTGCTGCCGCCATTACGATTCGGGTGACAGTATCATGGGCCTTCTATTCAGTGATGATCCTTTGAAGGAGCTTGTCATTTGTCCTGATAGAAAGGGGAATGTAGCTCGGTTTCTCTCGGGCATCAACAATCATACCGAGTAAGTGATGGCTAACAGTATGGAGAGAATCTGCACTGCACTTAATTTGTTCTCTAACTAGTGCTTTTTTAATTTCTTAGAATGCTTATGAAATACCTTCCCTTTTCTATGTGTTAAGGTTCCAGTTTGATGAAATGCTGCAGGGAGGGGAGGAGTAAACAGAACGTTCGCTGTGTCCGTTACAGTATCAACAGGGAAGCAAGGGTGATCCTCATTGCCATGCGGGACATCCTCAAAGGCGAACGTTTGTACTACGACTACAACGCTTATTACACCGAGTATCCAACCCAGCACTTTGTATAACAATGTGTGAGACAAAATCTACTGTTGGCCAAAGATCTTTGACTCACAACTTAACTGCGACATCAGTTATGCCTTTCTCTTTACAACTTCGACAACAATCTTCATCAAACGTGGTTATTGCTCCAACATTTTTTGAGAACTATTCCGTGCAATATGGTGACTTCTACTTCACTGCGTTCAGATTGGCGTTCCAGTGTTAGAATACTAAATTGAGATTCTGCAGGACTCCAGCCAAAGGCTTATCGAAAGATTAGGGACTTTCTTTTTTTGCACTACATGAACTTTTACCACTGAATGGCGTTGTGTTTATTGTTGAAAGCTGCAAAACTGCACACTGCACTGAACACAATGTGGTGAACAGTAGTAAAGTCTTAATAGCTTTGAATTATCATGACTTCTTGTTCCAGCTTCATGGAGATTGCTTTCTTATGGATGCATTCTTGTTCCCCTGCACGCAATTTCCCGCTTCGGCTTTGGGGAGTTGTGAGCTTCATTTGGGGCGCTCACGACTGTTTTGGCTTTGACCATTTCATGAATTCTCAATAGTTGACAGAACTGAAAATTCTAAATACTTTGTGCTATTTTCCTTATAATTTTTGTTTGACCATAGTGATCTCAGTTTTGAATATAATAATTAAAAGACAAAACAATCTAGTTTGCACAAAAATAACGCATGAAAATTGAAAAAAAGTTTTTTATGCCCAAAAATGTTGCCTGAAGATGGGTAGTGACCGTAAAATGGTCACTCGAGCACTTACAGGTTAAGGCCTAAGTGCACAAATGGAGACAATGGTGGACACTTCCATGTCTTTAGTTGAAACCAATCATTTAACCCCTAAACACCTCAGGGGACCGAAAGTGTCCTTATAGTTTCAAGTTCAATTCAAAGTGTTGTAACTTTTGCATCCGATGTCCAAATTCAATAGAACTTGTTGTAAATCTGTGTTCTCTTTTCTAATTTGTGTGGCAAATTTTTTAGCACAACCAAAGTTGTATTGATTTTTTGTAAGCCAATCAAAGTTCAAAGGTTCAATTTGACTTCACCAAATTGCATTTGATGGATGCAACTTTGGAGGCTTGTATCTCCTTCATCCAATGTTTTTTTTCAATCAAATTTGTTGGATTATGTTTCCTTTGTAGTTCACTTATTGTGGTAAAATGTCATGTCTATCCAAGGTGTTTTGAATGTTTGGGAGCAATTCGAAGTTCAAAATCCAGACATTTTGGATTATAGTGAACTTTGATGACTTGTTTCTTCTTCATACAATGTCCATTTCCAATAAATGTTTTTGGAAAAGTTGCGCATTCTAGTCTAGTTTTTGTGGTTAAAATTTCATATCCATCCAAGAAGTTATGAGTGATTGTAGAGCATTTTAGTAGAAGGAGGTTCAACCTTGGATGTGTTTTCTACAGCTTTTTTTGCTATTTTTTTACATTTCAAAGCCATTTTCCAAACACAACCAGTCAACTAAATAATATTTTCTTTCACCAATGTGTTTGTATGTTAGTTCTATAATCGTTTACAATTTAAATTTTTTTTCATTTGAATAGGTTTAGAAATTGAATTTCACCTCCAAATGTGTTGCTATGAAAATTTTAGCATCTTTTTTCTACACAAACACTATAATCTTGCAAT
This sequence comes from Antitrichia curtipendula, assembly GCA_951230915.1. Lineage (NCBI taxonomy): Eukaryota > Viridiplantae > Streptophyta > Bryopsida > Hypnales > Leucodontaceae > Antitrichia > Antitrichia curtipendula. Next base: position 3,940,298 of record OX579642.1, on the reverse strand, counting down.
CTGTATGACTAAATGATTCCAAATTTGATTCACGTCAACTACAACATGTACCCCACAAGATTTTATAGTTGAGATTTCTATACCTTAGTGACATTTAGATCTATACCAATTGAAAAGCAATGATGTTTTTGAACCCCAAAAGGCCTTGGACTTTTAGGGGTTTAGAAATGCTTGGATGGTTGAATGTAAATTATATCCTTAGAAAGAGAAAAATATGGTTGGCACTATCAAATAAGCAAATCATCACCCTTGTACACACATTGAGGTTGGGATTCAAAGCTACTTCCACCCCTATACGCCCAACAAAATTAATTTTGCTAGGTCCTCCGAAATCAAAACTTTGAACACCATTTTCAAGGCCCAGTTCAATTTTGAGCAAGTTCATTTTGTAGAGATTCTCTTTGTTGATATCATATTTTTGTCCCCTAAGACCCAATCAGTGCATCCTTGGGAGGATAAGTCAAAAAAATTGGGAGAATAAAGCCTTATTTTACAGCTTTCAATTTGTTTGGCAAGCTTCAATGGCGGGACATGGGGCATTAGATGTTTTTCAGCTCCTCTGGAGAACCATTTCAGGCCTATTTTCAATGCTGGAACCAGCCATTGCAGTCCTAAATTAAAAACTATTAAATTTTTTAAAAATAATAATATTTTTTTTAAATTTTTAAATAATTTTTAAATATTTAATTTTTTTTTTTAAATATTTAAAAAAAAAATTCTGATGTATAATCTGCCTCATCAAATTGCTGATTTCGGGCTGATGTGGTGCAATTCCCTCGTTTCCAACAGTGTGAGAACTTGCAGCCCTTTAGGACCCCGAAATCTCATCTAATGGGAGAGCCTTACCACCACCTGCTCCAATTCCACCACACAAGGTTTGACATGTGAATTTGCCCAACCAATGGTGGTAGTGCTCTAATAGGAATATATTTAGGAAGTTGCTATAATTAGCTATGCACTTCCAAATCACACTATTTCTTTTTCAGTTTGGTCACCCAGGGATTTACAAAAACTTCATGGAATCATTAGATGTTTTTTGGGGGTCTGGAGTTCCATTTCGGGCCTATTCCTGGCACTGTTCCCCCGGCAGTAAAAGAACAACCGCTGTCAGAATTTTTTATTTTGAAAAAAAAAAAAAAAAATCTTAAAATGAGAAACAAGATGAACAAAAAAATTTAATTTTTTTTTTGAATTTTTCTATATATGATGTGGCAGTCCCTCTCCTATGTCACGCAGCTGCTGCGGCGCAGTTCCAGACAGTTCCAGAGTCTGAAAACCATGGGGAACTCGCAGTCCTCCACAGGGGCTGAAAAACATGTAATGCTTTTCTATATTTAGCATGGAGTTCCATGATTTTCTTTCTTGCAAGCTAGATTTTTCACTAGTCAGAATGGTTCTACATAACTATGATTTTCTGTTTTTTGTTATACGTCATTACATTATGAAGAGAGTTGCTCAATGAGTGCATCCACACTACTGCAGATTTGATAGCATACTCAAAATCACGGTATGATTTGGATGGTGTGCAATAGCATGTTGCTTCAACTTGCCATCACCCAAAGTGTCAATCCAGAAGCTACTGTCAAGAGGTGAAGTGATTGAAACAACATGTGTAAAGTAAAACAAGAACGGTGTCACTCGAAGCTCTGTCCTAGGTGGACAACAATATTTGTTTATTGATAGTAGATTCTAGGGAATTAATCCCTAAAGGTTTTTGACTATGTTTTCACCAAAACCGCTCCAAAACTGCCATTTCTAATACTAGTGCCAAATTAAATTTTTTTTTTTTTTTGGGACACTTGTAACCATAGGATTTTGTAGTAAACTTGTTTAAGAAGATGTGAAAAAAATTTCAGAATTTTCCACCATGTGGATTGCAAGATAATAGCGTTTGAATTGACAAAAATCCTTTTTTTGTCCCTGCGAAAAAACGGGCAGCTGCCCTTCACAAGGTCACATTTGTATGAAAAAATGTCCAAAATGGTGGTTACTCTTTGGATTTATTCTTCAAGGCAAGTTGGCTACATGCAGGAAAAATTTCAGATCATTTGGAATTGTACAACATATAGGAAAAAAATAGTAAGTAGGAAGAGGTAGAGAATGATTCAAAACACTAAATTGTCAAGAATTTATTTATGAAATTGAAAAATGCCAATCCCAACAATTGTAATGTTGTAATAAACAATCTACACCCAATGTTTTTATTTTTTTTCAAAAATATTGAAAATCAATTTAAATAAAGGACTTCAAAGTTTATTTTAGAGTAGAGATTCCATAACTACCTTCAAACTAAGAATCCTCATAACTTTTGACTCATTGATCGGAATGGAATGATTTAAAGCCTCCCACGTACATATAAATCTAAAGAACCAATTTCAAATTTTAATTTTTTTTAAAAGTGATTTTTAAAGAAGTTTTTTTTGCTGCCCAGGCTGCCCGCTGAGCAATGAAAATGACATATCATGCAATAACTTTTTAACCATGTAGTCAAAAGTTATGAAAATTGTTGGGCCTTAAAGCTACTCCTCGGAAAAATGTTTTGTGAAAATTTGAAAGAAAACAAATAAAAACTCCACTTGTAGTGAGCTGCCCCCAAAAGCTATGTTCTCAAAAAAGCATGTTCCGGGCTTTAGGGGTTAAACAAAAATATCCATTTATTGATAGTTGGACACAATGAATAAGAGCCAAATGCCATTACTTGCCTAGACTTCTAGTCACTAGAAGGAGATTGGACCTTAGATTAGAGTTGAACACTTCTATGTTGCTTTCTATTGTACACTAGGTAGCTAGAAGTATAAAGATACTTGTAGCAACTTCCGTAGCCAAAACTTTTACATTTCCCAACATGTAATAGGGTAGCATGTTAATGGGCACATCTCCTTCACGATAACGCTTATAGCAACTTTAGTTTGTTATATTTTTTTTAAAAAGGGCCTCTGGTCAATCCTCCAGCCCCTCAGACATATATTTCCGTTTTACACGGACCGGAGGTTGGAGGGGTGGCCAGACCTACTGCCATTCAAGTACACTACAATGGAGCCTAGTCTTAGGTCTAGGGCCTCAATGACAACCGGCTCTGACCCCACATCCCCACTCCCACCAAACCCAAACTACGTTGTGCAGTGTGAATGCAATTGTAGATAGGATTTGGAAACTCGGATTCAGAAACCATAGTTGATGCCATAGTCTCTGTCCATCCAAGGACTGACCCAACAAAATAAAGATATTAGAGATTGAATTGGAGCATCGTGCATACGCAGAGTAAGTTCCTTTGTGAATGGACTGCATATGAGTCCAAGGCAAGGCGGGGTTAGGAGCTCCGTCCCCTTTCCAGAATGCAATGCAACTGCAACTTACTGCCACTGTCACTGCAATGATATGCATTCAAGACCTTTTCCCAGTGGAGTTTGGTATGGCGAGGATGATTGGCCTTGCGTCTTTCGTCTTCAGCGCGCCAGAAACGACACAGCCATATCAGAGGGACGAGCTTGGAAATTCTCAGGGCACATGTTTGCCTGTTGAGCCCCACTGTTTTGTATGATGGGTCCAATCACGTGGAAACCCACAATACGACACCTTGGAAATAGATCGGAATCTTGCTTTGCCAGATTGACCTCCAATGCAAGGGAGAGAAAAAATAGGGAGCGCTCAATAACTGCTTCCCATTTCAATGCATTCCAACCAACTTCCATCAAGCGCGGATCTTGGGCAGCCGCGGACTGACAGCTAGCGTGAATGGGGCCACTGGGATTCGCAAGCTAGATTGGTGGATGGAGGCGTACGTGATGACAAACTTAGCTGAATGACAAAATACTAAGCTATTCAACTAGCAGGAGCAAGTCGCTTGTCATGAGGAGTCTTATGAGGCACTGCATTTGGCACCATTATTTTTTTCTGTTCACTGGGGGAAGAACGCACTCATTCATCACTCCTGGAGTGGAGTTCAGTCAACTACCCTTACTAAGTTTAACTGCAGACAGTCAGTCAGCTCCCCACCAGGCTACCCTCACCAGTTCCACTTTTTCGCATAAATGAAACTGTACGTGTAGATCTTTTGGATTCTTTTTCAAGCACAAATACAAAGCACCACAACAACCAGGGCGGTTTCAAAAACTTTTCTTTTTTTGACACAAATGATCGAATGAGATTCATTGCAGGAGTAAATTGAAAAACATGCAGATGGGAAGGATCGGATTGGAGAGACGAAATGAAAGACGGACTCAGATCGAGACGTAATATTACTAAGGACATTCATTTTCAACATGGATTATCAGTGGCAGCAATGTCACCGACGGGTTCCCCATGGCGACCACGTACTGACCGCCGAGGGACCCGGACATCGTAGCCTAGCTAGTTATGCACTTGGTGGGTTTCAGAAACCAATCATGGAATTTTATGTGTTACCGATTTCTTGAACTTACCATGATCAAAGATCCTGAACTTTTTGGCCCAGTGTCCGAGGAGAAATTTGTCAATGCAGCCGAAATCTGAAGTTCACCATCATTCTTGTACAGTTATTCCTTGCATTTTTACTTGAAAAGTCTTAGTAATGCAATGGAAGTATTGATCGATCATTTGCCTAAAGTTGTCATTTTGAATCGGCGCGGTTCATCTGTAACCAGCTGCCGATTTTTCCCATACTTTGCGACGGAAGGCGGGTCAGGTTACGAGCTAGACTCCTTTTTTCACGGCGTGATTTTTGCAGCCCAGTGCAGAGCTCGATCTCGATCTCGATCAATGCGAAGGATCCAGTTTGCAGAACCCGAAGTCTGATATCTTGGCCCACCGTGGCTATGCGGAAGATCGAGTGAGGAGCTAGCCAGTTGAGTGGTTACAGAGTTCGACAGACGGACTCGATCAGTTGTGGCAGCCATAATCAATGATTCTTCAAGCAGTGAGTACAGTATTGTAGCGGGCTTCATAGATTGCACTCCAATGTCAGGCAAGCAAGAGAAAAATGCCGCTCAGGTTTGGAAGGAGAGCAATCGACGCATTGGAGTCGACAGGTTTTTATTGATTCATCGAGGCCCACCCGAGCAATGCATGTTGTTGCAGGGCCTCAGTAACGGGCGGATTAATTGAGACTGAGTGGCCTGATAGCATCTACACTGAATAGTGAAATTAGGTTGCCCCCTCACTATGCCAGAACCACCCATATTCAATCACTTAACCTTTCAAGGACCAAGGCCATTTTTCTGCCAAAAAACACTCAAAACTGCCATTTCTATTGCATTCACACAAGAAAACAAAAACGCAAATTTTTATTTTTTTTAAGAATCTAACCATAGGATCTTGTACTTTACTTGTCTAATCTTCATATTAGTGGCAAACATTTCCTGAAATTTGATTGTATAGATTGGAAGATAGTAGCATTCAAAGTTGGAATTTTTTTTTTTGAATGCTAGCCTGCAATTTCAAATGACTTTTGACTGCCATTTGTAGAAAAAATTTGAACTGCAAACTTTACATTTAAATTTTCTTGTGTTGAAGAATTGAGTAGAAAGTCTAGGAATTGCTTTTAAAAAAACAAAAAAACTTAATTATCATTCTTTATAAAAAAAATTATTAAGTAGAAGTAGTTATAAGATTGAAAAAAACACTAAATTGTTAATAGCTCTAAGATGGGATTGAAATACAATAATCCTAATAGTGAGATTGTTCTAGCAAGCAAACCTATAAACTTAACCTTATCAAACATTTCTTTTTTGAAAAATTGTGAAAATTGCTTTCAGAAATGAATCCTATTTAATATTTTTTTTTAAAAGATGCTTAGATTGCCCGAAAAACAAGATCGTTCATAATTTTTACATGATCACTAATCCAAATGGAATGAATCAAAGCTTCACATATAGACAAAAATAAGATCTATAAAAAATAAATATTTCAATATTTCAATTTTTTGTGGATTCATTTTTCTACCTGATGATGTAGAAACTATATTTAAGATGGCATAAATTTTGCTTTTAGACACCGATTAAAATCAATATTATATTCCTACAAAGCTAATAAGTATTTTTTCTTATAAGAAAGTTTGAAAAAAATTCACCAAAATTTGAGGTCATAAAAACCTATCCGAATTCCTAAGAATCCCCCATCAAGAGGGAGATTCTTGGTCCTTTAGGGTTTATGTGTTTATGTGCATGATTTGGAGCAGTACAAAGCAATGTTAATTTTTTGCCATGAAGAAAGATAGAAATGACGGGCATTGCAAATTTTTCATTAATTATATTCCTTGTGTTCTAATTACCATGAGTTTTGGAAGCCAAAATTTGGTTTGAATCCATACCCAATGTATGGTCTTCCATAATTACTCATTCTAATTTTACTTCTTGCTAACTTTGGCACCAAAAATTAGGGATATGTGTCATGACACTTTCATGCCCATAGCGCTATCACAACCGAAATTTTTTATTCCTAAACTTTGAACATGTGTCATGACATGCCACCATTTCTGGTATCTCATGTTGTAATTTTTATAACACTTGGCAATCATGTCATGTCCTACTATTGACATTATTCTAACCATCAACTTTGAACCTTATTATAACCATCCAAAAAACTAATCAAGAAAATCAATCTTATCCTCTATTGAAATTCACACCCTATTGGTTGCCAATAGGGTCTTGGTTGGTAATAGATGGTTCTACCATAAGTTCTTGACGTTTTACACCATATTAATATTTATTATTACTTTACAAGGATGCAATAAATTTCATCAACTCAAAACCATGTATGTGGCATGGATTGGTGCATTGATTCAAGGCTTGGTTCATGAAGTCACATGCACCTCCACAATCCACATGGACAAGCAATGAATCATGAGAAAATATTTTTGGATAAGGAAATTTGATTGTTAAGACAACGTAATTTCACTACTATACTCGGATAGCAGATTCAACTTAAATTAATTTTTTCTATTAGTGCCAATTTTTTTGCAATTTTGGGACCAAGTAGCCGAATTTATAAAAAATGCACAAATGATTTTTACAAGAATCTAAATATCCAACTTAAATTCTAGTGAGTCATATACCAATTTATCATTTGACGATCTACCACCCCAAAAATTCTTTAGAGGAAGTAAAAAGAATTTTTTTATTGACATTTTGTAAGAATGGAGGGTGGAGAGGTTATTTTTATAATGAAATCCATTATCTGTCATGAATCTTCAAAGGATATGAGACAATTTTTGAAGATAAGAGCTTGACCGCTCATTATCAAAATGTAGGAATTATGTTCAATGTAAAACTTCATACCTCATTTTGACATAGTAGAATTATTTTTTTCAAAAACCTTCATACTAAAAAAAGTTGGAAAATCAAGGTAATGTTCATATCTAAAAGTGCGGTTGAAATTTTAAGCTTCCAATAAAAAAAATTCTGGATAAAATTCACATAGGATGTTTGAAAATGTCAAAGAAAATGTCCTTTCTAATCCTTCTCTAAATTTTGTCTATAACTTTTCATTGGAAGCTCAAAATCTCAAATGGATTTATAGAAATGGAAGTTATCTTGATTTCCCAACTTTTTGTAGTTCAAAGGTTTTTGAAAAAAAAACTATTTTACTATGCCTAAATGAAGTCTAAAATTCTACTTTAAACAAAATTTGTGCTTTCAACTTAACTATAAGCAGTTGAGCTTCTTCTAATCCTCAATTCAATATCCCATATAGGTTGTTTTACCTCCTACACCTCACTTGTATATAGATCTTGTCTTCTCCTCTAGATACAATCACAATATTCAAGGGCAATTTCAACTTTTCAAGATGGTTGTTGAATATTTTGAGTTTTTTGGAAATTTAATACTGAATTTTTCAAAAAATAATATTCTAAAAGTGCTAAATTTTATTTTGGGCTTAAATAAAAAATTTGACACTAAAGTAATGAACATGATATCCAAGTATGGTATTTTGTGTACACACAAAGGTATAGTGTGGGCTAATGAATCCAAAGTGCCAAGGTGTTGCAAGTACACAACATGAACAACCTATTTAGTAGAGTCCCTTTGCCTCCAACAAAATAAGGATTGTTTTGGTGAGGATTATGCATAAATTCTTCCCCATGCAAATGCAAGAGGGATATTTCATCTTTGAGTGAATTATTGAAATAAGAAAATAACATAAGTATACAATTCTATTGTTTAGAGAATCATGACCAAAATTAAACTATACTCCTATATGTCTAGAAAAATCTTTGGTTGGACTTTCCTCTATTTTTTATTGGTTTCGATTACTTCCATTGCACAATGTACTCCACCTTACCACAGTAAATGTATAGAAAATAGAATCTCAATCCAAAATCTTCACCAACAATCAACAAGGCAAGAAGTGATGATTGAAGTGCCACTTAATATTGTTTTCATATAACAATGATGATATTTAACTCCTAATCTTTTTTGGCACTTTAGAATGAATGCACAATAGGGTCAGACTTTTTAAATCTTTTGTGTTCTAACACACTAGATGGGCAACTATTGAGATTTTCAAAAATTGTTGACCATAATTTATGATTAATTTTAGATTTAAAATAATTTTAGGAAGTTTATTCATGTTTTTTTGAGATATCATTACCCAAAATTTTTAAAAATGGTGATTTTATTCTATTAGATTCTTGAAAAATGTATCCTAGTGTAGCCAAATTTTATAGAAAAGAGGGATGTTGATGAAATTTGGAACTATACATTTTTTGTATATTCAAAACTGTAAAAGTAAACAACATTAAAAATTCTAGTTCTTTTAGACATCTTTTTTGTTTTCAAATTAGTTATTTTATGTATTTATAGTTTATTTCAATTATTTTTCTACTATTGAAGGTGAAAATTTAAATAAATCTTCAAATTTAAGATTAATGTGGAAATTTTTAGAAGATTTTTTATAATCAAAATTTAGAGAAAATTTGGTAAATCTAATATTAAAATGGAACTTTTGACATTCATAATCTTTAAGATAGATTGATTTTTAAGAAATCAAAATTTTGCTCTATGGTTGATTTATAGTTGATAACTATTCATGGTTTAATATTTGATTTTTTATTGTGCTAATGCTATGTATTTTTAAAATTGGTCTTAAAAATATTGATTTTAACAAAACGCACATCTAGTGCTCTAATCTTTGAAGAATCTTTTGCACAAAAAAGGTAGATTATACTATGCATTTGACCTTTACAACAAATTTTAGTTTGTTGGAATTCATTTGTCTTTGGACCAATATAACATTTTAGAGCATTGAGAAGGTGGCATTCTTTCCATTGCTTATAATTTCAAATTATTTAATATGAGAAGTGTGACATTTATTATACAAAGTGTATTAACTCCCAAAAGATCAAACAACGTTTTTTTGGCAACATAGTAACTTTAGGCAGCTCACTATAAATGAAACTTTTATTTTTATTCTTTGAAATTTTCACACAATATGTGGGCGAGTAGCTTTAAGGCACGGCAATTTTCATAACTTTTGACTAAATGGTTAAAAAGTTATTGTATGATGTGTAGTTTTTATTGTACACCAAGCAGCTCGACAGTCAGCTAAGAAAATGTTTTTATTAAGAAATAAAAATTTGAAACTGGTTTCTTAGATTATTTTACACTTAGAAAGATTTGAATTATTTCATTTTGAGATGAAAGTTATAAGGAGTTTTAGTTTGCAAATAAGTATGGAATCTCTATTCTACAATAAACTTTGAAGTCCTTTATTTAACTCAATTTTCAATATTTTTGAAAAAAATAAAAAACATGGGATGTAGAATTTTTATTACAACATTAAAATCATTAGGATTGGAATTTTTCAATATCATAACTAAATTGTTAACAATTTAGTATTTTAAATCATATTCTACTTCTTTTTACAATTTTATTTATTATTTTTTCAAGCATGAACATGAAATGTTTTTTGTTGAAATTTTTACATGTATTTCCAACTTATTTTTTCAATATATTATAGAGACTAAAAAATTGGAGGATCTACACATTTTTGTGTAAATTGTTTGAAAGATGAAACCTGACCATTTGGGAAGAATTGAAAATACTTCTTTTTGAAATTCAAGCGACTTGATCTTGTAATTGGTAAGGTTACTTATTTTAAAATTTTAGAAGGATTACTCTAACAAGTTGACTAAAGGATCCTATAGTTGGATTTGTTAATGATTAAATGTAGAAGAAGATTTTAGCCTTGCTTTGTATTTGAGTACTTTGAAGTAGTTTTGGCCTAAAAACATAAATTTTGTTTAGGGATTAATCCCTCGTGTTCCAAGAATCCCCTTTAGAAACTCTTGAATTTGAGTAAGTATTGATGATCTCAATTTTTGGCAAGATTTTTTGGATTTTTTTATAAGATAAGAAAACAAATTAGCTTTCTACAAATATAATTTTAATTTGAACCGGTCTCTTGGAACAAAAATTATGCCATAATTAGCCCAAGAATAGGTGAGGGCAAGAAGCATAGAAAACAAAAAAAATTGTTATAGATTATATTTCTTATTTCTTATAGATTGCATTTTTTTTTCTTTGTAGAAAGAGTTGATTCATTCCATTTGAAAAAGCGATGTAAAAGTTATAAAGCTTCTTGTTTTGTGGGCAATCTCAACAAATTCTTGAGAAAATAATGTATTGGATTTATTTTTTAACTCAATTTTAACAATTAAAAAAAAGGAGTTGAACATGATTTAGACTTCTTTCTACAACAATCTCACCATTGGAATTAGTGTGTTCCAATTCCACCTTAAAGATATTAACAATTTAGTTTTTCTTTCTATATGGTATCTATTTCAACTTAATAATTTTTTAAAGAATGAAAATTAGGAATTGGAATTTTTTTTCCAAAGTCTTCAACTTTAATAAAAAATTACAATATGTAGTGCAATTTTATTAAGTTAAGATCATTCAAAGCCTTATAATCTAGTCAAACTAGGAACTAGAAATAACTTGTTCTCTTTACTTTGAATGCTTACATCTTGTGACTGATACAGTCTAAGTTTTAAAAAAAAAATTTAGACATTCTCATACTAGTTCAATGCAAGATCCTATGGTTGGATATGCAAAAAAAAAAGTGTATAAAAATTATGTTACTTGCAGTAAAAACGGTAGTTTTGAATGTTTTTGATGAAAAAATGGCCCTGGAATTTTAGAGATTAACATATGAAATTGTTTTCTTTCAAGAGTTTCAAATGTTGGTTTCATGCTTGCACCAACAGCTACGGCACTAATATGATTAAAGATTTATGAGAGCAACCTTCTTAATTCCTAAATGCTTGAGGCACCAAATTTTGGTGTTGACAATATTTTGAAGTTATATAAAACCTAACCAAATTGCTATTTTTAGTAGTTTATATATTTTTTTAAATTCTTTTTGAAGTCTAGTTTTAGCATTAAAAATCCGAATTTGAAATTTACTAATTATGATTTTTCTATTTAAGATTTTGTGCAAGGGTGTCCATTGCAATTTTGACTTTCCGTAATGTTGAAGGCTCTTGCAAATGAGCCTCCAATACAATAGATCTTGGAGAAAAAATCACATTAGAAATTCATTTAAAAAAAATTGTAGAGTAGATTTTGGGAAGCCATAAATTGATTGGGATTATGCATGTTAGGCCCTTTATCTTCATATTTTATTGGTGACCAACATTTTAGATTTGACGTGTGAAAAGAGGATTGAAAGACTTCAAATCACTTTTGCAATTTTAACACCTTCATGATCAAATATTAGAATCTTTCATTCTGTAAGTGATATTGTTGTGTTTTCTTTTTCTATGTGATCTCTAACATGTCTAGTTTATTCTTTGAGACAGGCCATTAATTCAGATGACCTTAAACTAAGGTCAGATTTGTTAAAAAATAATTCAAAAAATAATTCAATATGACATCTAATGAAATCTCCAAAAATTATAATGTGGTATAATTGAATAGTGTAAAAAATGAATGAAAATAATCTTAATCTCAAAAACATCACAAAGTCAAAATTGTGAGTACCAATAAAGCCATGAATACGAGTAAAGCCTTGAGTACTAGTAAAGTTGTAAGTCCTAATAAAAATCAAGGAATATCCTCAATCGTGCTAAACATCGCAAAATATTTTGAACCATCTAAAGTGAAGTTCCCAAAATTCTAAATAAATTAAACAAAGGAAAATCAACTAAAGAAGAAATGATTTCATATGGGGCCTAAGGAATCTAACCCCAACGTACGATACTAACTAGGCCATTGACTCTGTCATCCAATTGCTTGCTCAAGACCATAAGTTAATCTCTTAAGATAAGGTGCCCTAAGGAACAACCCTACTCTAAAAGCAACCACTAACATAGAGGTACATTTTGCTTTCTTCAATGTACCAATAGTATACATTTCAAGAGGTGGTCACTTTTAGTGACCATTGCGTTTCAACTTCAAAAATTTGTAACTAATTTCACGAAGGTTCAAAAAATATGAAGCTACTTGGGTTAAATGCCAATTCCATTTTTCTTCCTACAAAAATTTACTGAAAATTGTTTTGAAGTGTTTAGCTCTGCTCCAAATGCAATCAACTCTTAAAAGGTCGCTTTACAAGCAAACTATTTTTATTAGCGCTTGAATCTTTTTTTGAATTTTTGCATACTTTTGCTTATATCTCTATAAGTATATATTATTTACTTCAATTTCATCAAGTTCATCATACAAAAAAGGTGTTTTTAAAACCTCTAAAGTACCATTGTCCACTCAAATGACACATGGATTGAAGATAGGCTTAAATATAACTTCAAAATTTGAGGTGATTTTTTTATTTTTTATTTTTTAGAATGAAAAAACACATTAGCTTTCAAGGAACATGATTTCTATTTAGATCGGTGCCCAGGATCAAAAGTTATGCCACAATAAGCTCAAAATAGAGGAAGCCAAGCAGCAAAGCAAATCCACAAAAATTTGAAATAATAATAATATTTTTATAGATTATATTATTTTTTATACATAAAGCTTTATTCATTCCATTTGGATTGCTAATGTAAAAGTTACGGAGCTTCTTGTTTTGCAAACAATTGTATTCTTGAAAAAATAAAGTATTGGATTTGTTTTTAACTCAATTTTCACAATCTTCAAAAAAATGAAGTTCTGCAAGGTTGAGTATGCTTGCTAGAATAATCTCATTGTTGGGATTAATGTGTTTCAATTCCATTTTAAAGATATTGACAATTCAATTTTTCCTTCACTCTCATTTGTACTTCTACTTACAAATTTTTAAAGAATGAAAATCACAAATTTTCTTAAAATATTTTTTTCCTAGACTTTCAACTCAAATCTTCCACATAAATCTTTTAATCCACAATTTGTAGTTAAAAAGATTCAAAGTCAAATAATCTAGTCACAAAAAGTGCTCAATAACTTATTTTTTTCATTTTATACGCACATATCTTGCAATCTATATGACGAAAGTTTCTAAAATTTCTTTGGTACATTTTTATACTAGCCTTATGCAAGATCTTACGGTTAGGTATGTAGATTTTTTTTTGGTAAAGTTTCTTGCTCTTTGGAATAGAAATGGTAATTGTGAGTGATTTTTGATGAAAAAAAGGCTATGGACTCTACAGGTCAAAGTCAAAGTCAAGCATTATTTTGGATGCATGAGAAGTTTTTTGGTCAAAACTTCTCATTATTCTCATCTCCCTTAAAATCTCATTGTTCATTGTCTATAGGATTTGGGACGTTGGAACCCTATAGGATTACGATACAAGCATCTAAAAGTGCCATCTATTTTTGTTCTCCTATGGTCAAACAACGACTCTAGTATGTGAGCCTCAAAATGCAAGCCTATGAGCATTGAAGTTAGATGTAAGTAGGTACCCTACATGGTGATTGCAAGAAAGTGACTATTTTTTGTAGCGTTTCGTCAAACTAGTTTTGTCGTCTACTATAACTTTTGAAGCATGATTTCAATGAATTTGAAATTTTTGTGTTTGTATATGTCTTGATTTTTATTGTGCCCTTTATTTATTTTTTAATTTTTATTTATTTTTTAATATTTAGAAATCAAATTTTCTAATTTATCACACTTTTAGAATTTTTTGGTTTTAGTACTAGGAAGTGTCCAAATCAAATATTCTAGAGTTGAAAACTTGGTGGTCTATTTCTACACTAGTTGGGCATGTTCCACATGAGGGGTCCAAGAAAATAAATTATTTTATGTCCACGTTTGTGCAAACAAGCCAAAAGAAAGGCTCTTTGGTAAGTACACTCCTGAACATTGAAGAATGTCTAAAGTTCATTCTTTTGGTGGAATGTCATCAACATCAAGTCCTCACAAATGTCCAAATTTTAGTTTTTATTTATTTCACTATGGTTGATTTATTAAAAATTAAAACGTTGAAATACTCCTTTTCTGGGACATATATTATGCATTATAGAGTCCTTTTGGGGTCTATTTGGACAAACATGGAGGATATAAAATAATTTATTTTTTTGGGCCCCTCATTTGGAACATGCCCAATTAGTGTGGAAATGAACCACCAAAATTTCAGCTCTATATCATTAAATTTGGATACTTCCGAGTACTAAAAACAAAAAAATCCAAAAGTGTGACAAATTAGAGAAACTGTTTTTTAAATATTAAAAGATTAAAAATTAAAAAAATAAAGGTTACAATAACAATCAAGACATACACAAACACAAAAATTCCAAATTCATTGGAATCATGCTTCAAAAGTTAAAATAGAAGACAAAACCAATTTGGCAAAATCCTACAAAAATTATAGGTCTTTCTTGCAATCACCCTACAACCATTAAAAATGCCTATAACATAGATACGCCATATCCATAGAAGGTGCATATTACATAGGTACTTATAATATAAGACCCTACAACATAGGTATCCTATAACCATGGAGAATTCCTATAATGTAGGTGCTTGGACTCTTAGGCTCATTGTTTTAGATGTAATAAAACTAGCCTTATTGATATTTACTCTTGTAGAAAAAGATGAATTTATGGTATCATTTGATTCCTTAGAACCTAAAAGACCATTTATAGGTCCAAAACAAAAAAATTAAATTATTTTAAAAAATCAATAAACTATACAAACTATATAGAAATGACCTTTACAAAAACTATCATAAATTGACTTTACCATCAGACAAACTATTTATTGTTGAAGACCTTTATTTGTGTGATTTCTTTTGATATAAATAGAAGTTAATTTATCTTATTCCAATTTTTTTATGATTTTCCAGATTGTCTTGTAAGCTTTGTACTACACCAAAATATTGAAGCCCAATTCAAATTAGGATGTCCAATGTCATTGGATACGGTTTAGAGCAATTTCATTGGCCAAAGATTGGGTTTTGTCCACTAGGGTATTCACATTGAAACAGACGTCCACTTGAAGTAGCACCATGTCATGATCCACTCTTGCCAAAACTCAAAATGAAGCCATAATTGTAGTGGACAAGTTTGGGGTCATGTTGGGAGGTGATCCTAAAATTTGTCCAAAGGACAAAATAAGTTTGTTCAAGGAAAAAGGAGTTGTGAAGGAGCTTCTATGGTATAATAATGCAACTACAAAGGAGCTTTTACAAATATAATTCTACTAGATGTCCGGTTCCTAGTATGAAGCCATGCACCGGATGAACAAAATCTATAATAACATGGCAATACAATAGAACTCCTCTAATTGCACCCCTTATAATTGCAAAAACCTCTATAAGTATCTGGTCCTAGCAGTCCCGGCTTGAGGCAGTACTAAGATTGCATCATTATGAACTCATTGCATCTTTTTGGAAAAGATTTTTGATTGCGCAGACCCTCTTATTGCTAAAACCTCTCTAAATGAATGTTGTCAAAGGTCCCGGACCTATGCATTTAGAGGAGTTCTACTGTAGTGGACTAAGGGTTTTATCCACTACCACATGACGTTCCAATTTGAACTAGGCTTGAGTACCTATACTATATCTTGTCATTATAAATATTATATTTACTGTACTGATTTTTTAAAAAGTAGTTTCTATTTATGACAAGAAAATTGATTTTACAATTGTCATTTAATTTGCTGGTTTGAGATTTAAAATTTTATTCCACTTAATGGTTTGAATCATTAAATGTTGAATTTTTTTGGAAAATATTCTAAAACTAATATTATCTATTAAACAATTATATCAATCATTAGGTTTTGATTTCTTATTTATTTATTTTTATTAAGTTATGTTATATTTAAAGACTATCAATTTCAAATCTTCTATTAACTTTAGAAGGACATTGCCTCCCATAACCAAAGTAGTCACCCAAATACTTTGATTAGTGGACCAATACTTAGGTGCATTCTTTATTTCTACATTGAACAATGAAGTCATCTATTGGGCCTTTTAGGTCAACAATGTCGTTATAGGGTTAAAGTAGATGGGGTGGCAAAGAACCTTTTTTTTATAAAAATGAAAAAATACTCATGATTGCAATTGAACACCCTATAAGATTTTTTTAATCCACAAAAGAACATACTAAGTATGTAAAAAGTTAAGAGCATTCTTTTTCACACATCTAAGCTTTGCAATTGTTTAGCATGCTATAATTCATTAGAATCTCTCAGATATTTGTAACTTATTGTTGAATGCTCCATAAAATTCTAGACAAAAAAAACAATAGTATATGTTTCTAGCAATTAGCTTAAATACAAGACCTCTAATATAAAACCATCTTTTTTACATGATTAAAATGATTGAGAGGTTTCTACATTTCAATACTAAAATTCAAACCTTTTATAATCACATTTTATGCAACTAAACCTAGGAAGAGTGCACATACTTATTAAGATTTTTGTAGTATTAACATGGACATATGTTAGTTAGTAATGGTATTTTAATGTTTGAAGGTATATATAATAATACTAATAGAAAATGAATCTCTACCAATACTTTATATAAATTAATTCCTAAGATGCTCACTAGCACTTCCTTGATTATCAAATGGGAACATACATTTAGTAAGCATGTGCCTGTTGTCTCTTTCTTTTGGGTACCTCAAAGAAAAACCTTGATGGAAACTTCTCATGAGGATTCATCAAGAATTTGTTGTGAGTCACGAAGATAAATTATCACAATTAAAAAAAATTCTAAATTATTTTTGGATCTTGTCAAGAGGCAAAATGGGATTTTGAATTTTCTTTGCATGCATTTTTTGGACATGAATAAACTCTAAATTTTTTAAGTGTTAAACATAAGAGTATCCAAAATTTCAACCCTAGACTCATGCTCAAAAGGGGCTAATGATTTGACAAGGCTTTGAGAAGGTTTTGTAAACAGATCACAAGTACACACAATTACCAGCTTTGGAATTTTTTATGATTAAAAGGGGAAGTCTTCAACAATAGTTTGACCTCCCGTAAGTGCTCTTAGGTGGGTGGGGGGGTTCAGCAAATAATTCATACGGTACTGAAAATGACGATTCCCATGGTGACCAGCCCAACATTCTAGGGTTAACCCCAAAGTAACATTCAATTTCTGGGGTTCAAAAACATCATTGTTTTTGAAGCTTTATGGATCTAAATGTCTTCAAGTTATACAAATCTCAACCGTACAATCTTGTAGTGTACATGTTGTAGATGACATGTACAAAATTTGAAACTAATTGGCCACATAGATTGCAAGATCATAATGTTTTAGTGTTGAAAATGGATGCTGAAATTTTCCCAAAAACACATTTGGAGGTGAAATTTGATTTCTAAACCTACTCAAATGAAAAAACTTTACACTACAAAATGATTCAAAACTAGTATACAAACACATTGGTGGAAAAAAAATTCATTCAATTGACTCATTGTGTCTACAAAACGGCTTTGAAATGTCAAAAATCAGCAAGAAAAATTGAAAAAAACAGATCTAAAGCTGAACCTCTTTCTACTAAAATGCTTCTCTGTCACTCATTAATTCTTGGATTAACATGAAATTTTAACCACACAAACTAGACTAGTATGCGCAATTTTTCAAAAAAGAATTATTGAAAATGGACTCTGTATGAAGAAGAAACAAGCCGCCAAAGTTCACTATACTCCAAAAATGGCAGGATTTGGAACTTCGAATTGCTCCCAAACATTCAAAACAACTTGGATTGACATGAAAATTTTACCACAATAACTATACTTCAAGGGGAACAAAACCCAATTTTTATTTATTGAAAATGAGTAATGGATGAAGGAGATACAAGGCCCCGAAGTTGCAGCCCTAAAATACAATTTGGTGAACTCAAATTGAAGTTGTGAACTTCGATTGGCTTCCAAAAAATCAATAAACCTTGGATTAATCTGAAAATTTTACCACTCAAACTAGAGGGGAGAATGCAACTTTTCCAACAATTTTTATCAAATTTGGACCTCGGATGCAAAAGTTACAGCACTTTGAACTGGACTTGAAATTGTGTGAGGACACTTTCTGTCCTCTTTGTCATTTTGGGGTTAAGAGATATTTTTTCCTCAACTTTGGTGCAAGCACCACGTCTTTTGCAAGGGTGACACAAACAAACCCAAGTAGAAACGTTCTCCCCCCTCACTACCAATGCTATCTTCTCCATCCAGACTTGGGATCTAGGTTAGCTTCTACTCCCTCCGTCCCGAAACGATCTTCCGGTTGCTCAAAAAATGATCATTTTTGTTCTTGAAGATCCAGTGAATGGATAACAACTTCTTTTAAATACTTAGAAATAAATTGAAATCACATTATTTTAAGCCTTAGCTTCCGAACATTTTGTCCAACCGGGCGGGCGATCATTTCCAGACAAATGAAGTAATTCTTTTCTTTCGTCTTCTTCTTTGCGTATTAGAAACCAACCACACCTTCAAATAAAAACAAAAAGGAAAGAAAAAGGCGCAGTCACCCTGGAAGAGGCCTCCGGATCCAATCCACGGCCCTTTTGGATGACATCAAATCATCCAAAATCTCCCGGGTCATAACTTACCATATCACATGCTCCTCAGTCCTGTCTGCATTATTATTATTTCCATGCAGGGCACCCAGTGATGGACTCCAGTCAATCTGGCCCTCCCCAGGGCTGGGCTGGGCTGAGCTGAGCTGAGTGCTTGCCCCCCCAGCCAGAATATGATTCGTGCAGATGAACAAATGGAGGCCCCGCATGGCAAAGCATTATGCCGATTCCTCAACTGCATGCCAGACCCCGAGGGGCCGGGAGCCCCACCCAAGAAGACGGGATTTTCCATGGGCATCAATGTGCACCACAGAAGGGAAAAAGGGTAGTTAGCCCTTCACGCCATCCAGACACCACTGGGAGAATGGGCTCACTCACTTCTCACTGCAACTCTAACTCTAGTGACAAAACGACAAAACGGGGGGAGGAGAGGAGAGGAGGGGAGGGTGGGGTGGGGTGGGCCCCCCCAAGCAAAGCAAGGCAAGGCAGGTGAGGTAGTATGTATGGCTTTAAAATCGACCCTCTCCTTAAAAGGTGACCCTATATTTAGCTGGAGAATAGAGATGGGGTGGTCCTTAAATGGACCACTTTAGCAATTGAATGCTTTGAGGAAGAAAAGTTGTTTTTGTACTGCAAGAGCCAATCATTGTCTTTGATTTTTGCACATCTCTTTAGAAGTTGCAAGTGGACAGATTTGGGGAGACCTATGATTGATCACAAATAGGTGCTTAAGCTCCAGATATTTGAAAATTTATAAGTAATTCAGAAATGCTTGAAAAAATACAAAATCACTCGTGCTAGGTTCCACATCTATTTTTCTTTCTCTGAAAAATGATCTAAAAATATGTTTGTCTACGAAAACATATGAAAAAGGCGGATCCGCCCTTAAATGGTTGCTTTTAGACCGTACTACCTTAATCCAAAAGAATTACCGCATCAAAGTTAATTGGTAAGTGAACACCATTTAGTAGAAGGGATGTTAGAGGAAGGATTAACTAAAAATAATACCATTACATATTTTTCAACCCTTGTGGAGGGTTGTGAGTTCCTCTAGGGTTCCCAGACTTTGGAACTGTCTGGAGCTGCACCGC